>DWLR01000841.1:0-21630 GCA_018246295.1 Papilio alexanor hazarajatica | reverse complement strand
TATATATATATATATATATATATATGTGTGTGTGTGTGTGTGTGTGTGTATATATATGGATATACAAATTAAAGTATCAAAACCTAATATATATTTAATTTTACTCTCTTAATAATATTACTCTCAAAATATGGTTTTACGATATCAGCAGACATTGTCTTACATAAATGTTGTCTAATTTGCTATTAGCAGGTTTAGCTCACTCTATGAAACGGTTTTTGTAAAAATGTTCTGAAACTCGATGGCGGCACCACTTACCGAATTGGATCGTTTAGGAATTCAGACATACACACGCACAAAAGAAATTAATAATACAAAGATATGCAAACTAATGTGGTTAGAATACATCTCGGCTTACAAGGCACCTAAAGTTTACTACGATAGCATGGTCGGTGCTATGATCTCACAAGATTTAATTTGTATATAAAAATCGCCAAACGTACTAAAATCAAAAAATCACCTATATTTACAGTATAGTTACAGGATCTATAATAATCAAAATTATTTTTAACTTTTAAAGCCTTGGCAACACGTATTTGTGAAGAAAATTATCTTCATAACATATTCTTGTCACATAAATATGGGTTTTCCAGAGATGGCGTCACCGCAGATAGTATTTTTATTAAGCATAAAATCCTGCGTTCTTAGTGGCACAGCTGGCGTAATAGCAACATTTTGAAAACATCTATTAATAAATTAATCAAGTGAACAGCCTCCATAAACTCAGGGGTTAGAACACTGGCCTTGCAAACCAGGGGTCGGGAGTTTAAATCTCTCTAATTTAAATCTCTAAATATATTTTTATTAGGTAGTATTAGGTATTTCAGTTTTAGACAAACGCTTACAATATAAACTGACATACCGGTCTTTCAGGGCCCCCATGATAAAACCGGCCCTAACCCAGGCTTCTTATAGTAAAGACGGCAATGCCGAAGTACGTTTTGGTTTAGTTATGAAAACTCTACATTTTTCATTTTTAATCGTTTTAAAGTAATAATCTTAAATGTCGTGATTTTTAATAAACGTTTCAAATGTACTTGAATTCATATTATTCCATTATCACGCGGCATCATCTTCATAAAAACTTGGACAAATAAGACTTACTCATATACTCGTGCTAAGAATGATAGTGATGCTCTCTAATATATTTTCTGCCATCGCTGTACGTAGCCTCCATAGCTCAGGGGTTAGAGCACTGGTCTTGTAAACCAGGGGTCGAGAGTTCAAATCTCTCTGGGGGCAAAAAGATCATCAATGTTTACTTTTTTCCTTTTTATATACTTACTTTTTATATAATTATTGATTTATGCAAAAGAAATTTAGGCTGCAAAATGATTCTTGATTGAAATTATTTCCGTTAAAGTTTATTTTACTGTAACCGTTAGCTCTAAATTACTAATTAAAATTAAGAAAATCAAAACTATTTTAACTACATAAGTGAATACTTTTAAATAAATATTAAAAGGGTTACGGGCGTGAGTTTTTTTTTATTTATTATTTTGAAATAACTAATAACTTTTCAAAACAATTCCAAATGTTTTTCTACATTTTGTCGATATAAGTTTACATTATTTCTTTTTTCAGTTTTGTTTAACAAGGATTTGTGAAAAAATAACACGAAAAATTTATAAATTAATAAAATAAATAAAAACCCAGCAAGAAACAAACAAAAGTAGTAGTTGGATTCCGCTAATCGAATACTTTCGTAAACTATAGTCTAGCATTATTAACCTAGATCTAATACACAAATGCTAATAAAATCGCGGACTAAAAAAGTTAATGTTTATACATCCATCCATAAAAGAAAGGTTCCAACCGAGTAAGCCCCATTTTGTTAAGATTGCTTTAAATCTCTATCAACATCGCCTTTGCTCTGAGCAACGCTACAGGTCGATACCAATGCAGGTCACACCTCCCCTATAGCACCGGCCCGGCCTGTATTCATCACAATACGACGCTTTCCGCCCTGTCTCCGGGGACTTTCCACAGGATGAGGTAACCATAAAGGTTCGGCATGTAATCCCGACAGTTGAACTGGTCGGAACCTTACACTGCAGCTAACCTTTGCTTTGTATATATACTCAGCAACAAAAATAACTTTAATATCGTGATTCAAACCTTTCTATAAAAAGTAAATTTAAATTTGTTATTTTTGTGAAATACTTATTAAAAATATGATTGTACACATAAATATTAAAAATGCTATTAAATCATGAAAATAACTCACGTTATTATATGCTTTATCCACTATTTCATGCAGCTTTTCAAAATGTTATGAGAAATAACGCTGCAGCGCCATCTATTAACGCGTTATTGAAGCTCTATCATTAATGTTTTGTAATGATGAAGTTATATTCTTTTTATTATTTTATAAAATAAATTAATTACAATTAAGTTTTCTTTAAAAATTATGTGTCTAAAATAGACTAATAATAACAAAAAGTAGAGTTAAGTTGTTAGAAGTTATAATATTAAAAGCATGCAATACTCAATGTCCCAAAAAAAGATCGCTAGCTGTTTCTGCTGCAAATAAAAATCAAAAGTATAATGATCTTTTTAATTTTTGTTCATGGTTTTTATTTTATAATGAACGTTGGTAATTCCGCGTGAATTACAAATTATTTTATAGAAGTACGTTTATTTAAATTTCTAACGTAATAATGTAATAGTGTTTGGAATTCATTTATTATTTTGTTTTATTTGCTTACTTATTTTGTTTTACTATACTATATTAATTAAATACTCAGTCGACATTTAAATTTATAATATTACAACCTACAAATGAATCTTTATTGTTTTTTATTTTAATTTTTTATTTTATTTATTTTCTTTTAACTTAAAAAGTGGAAAGTCGCCTTATCGTAAGGTCGTTGGTAACAATAAATAAAAGTTAAAAAAAGCAGTGAAACCTTCTTGTGTTTATTTTATACAATTTCTTGTTTGCTTTTACCTGACGAATAAGAAAAACATAAAAAGTAACAATAAAGGCCATAACTCTCCCGTCTAAGGAATTTTAGCGGCCGTGACAAGCGTAAAACCCAACTTTGCTGTTCAAGGTACAGAGTTTTGAATAGTTTGTTTGTTACATCCGTGATTCGTAATGAGAATGTTATTACAATACAAGCGATTTTCAACCCTACGTGAACTGTTCAAAGTATATTTTCGCTTATATGTGTAGAGATGCGCAGACGCAGGTGTTCGGCCGCCAGATCGTCGCCGCAACTCTACTCTCGGATATGGTATTCATTTATTAATTTGCTTGCGCCGAGCGAGACACCGCTATCCGCGCGAGAGCGATGGGACAGATATCAGTGCAAATCTTTCGCGTCAATATACGGTGAAAGGCGAAGGAGTCACAAATCTGATTAATATTTCCTTATGCGACTAATATTTTTGGTAGTTCAAACTTTAATTTCGTCATGTAGCAAGTTAAATTATCCAAAATACTTAAATTTTTAACACCTGGTTCTTTTAGGAACGTGTATATTCAAACACTTCTAATATTTAATACTAACAAAAAAAAATCCTTATTCGTAAATATACCTAAAATCCGAAGGCAGCGGCACCTACCGCGTCCATATATACATTCGTTTTATACCTATAGACCATTTAGCTTAATTTTCGATGAGAAATCAACAAAAAAGTAAAGAAAAAATCAATTTAAAAGGGAGCGCCACATTAAATTATTACACATTTCGAAAATTTTCATTTCGAAGGGGGTTTATATTGGGATATACGAATACAGTGACAATTTTGAAATATATTGAAATATAATTCTTTATACATCAAGACATATGAACCTCTTATACTTGTAATAGCTGTCCAATAAGAATATATAAGTCAAAAAGGTTTCTTTTGTTAGCGAATAAAATGTTGCTATTCATTTCAGACAGGCGTTTAATTTTATCACCAAACTTGGTTAAACAGTGTGTTAGTAATAATGGAATAAAATGGTTGTGAACAACAATACATTTTCTGATTACAAATTGATTCAAATAGTATATATTACTTATTGAAACTGTCTTAATGTAATACAGTCGTGACTAGTCTTATATAACGAGTTGAATAAAAATATGTGACATTAAATAGGATTTCTTCATCGATATCAATCACGAAATGCTTAATATAGTTAATTGGGATTGATAAAAGGATATATGTAGATATGCGACGCTTTGTTAATGGCAGAGCCACACTTACATAGCTTCTGTTTGGGGAATACTGGCTTAAAGTTCCAGAATACCGGCGAAAAGTCCTACTATACTGGCGTAAAGTCCCAGAATACTGGCGTGATGTCCCAGAATACTGACGAAAAGTCCTGTTTTTCGATTTTTTTTAAAATGCTCACAAAGCAATTCAACTCTGTTGTGGACGCTTAACAACGGCGAACCACATCCTCTTTTGCTAGGGAGGCAAAAAAAACATATAAAAAAGATTAGGCTTTTAGTAATTTTGATACTATACCAAATAAATTGCAGACATAATGAAGAAGAGCAATAATTGCCTTCTTACGTAAATTTTACCACAAATGCAAACTGTGTTATATTTTTTCACATCTGGTTTCCAAAATGATATTTTTTTGTTCAAATATCCGTTTGTACATAATCTTTAAAAGTCAATATCGTGAATATACTATTAAATTTACAAAAGAAATCGGTTGAACTAATTAACATAAATATGTCAAGAATAATGGCTCATTAAAATATCATACAAAGATAAAATATCTCGCATAGCAGAGAACATTAAAATTATCATTCGATGAACTATCGCCCCCCAGTGAACGCAACTTCCAGAATCCATTTTGTTTCTCTCAGACATTTTGAGACCACCCACGCTGACGTTGAAGAAATTGCCTCACTTTCAAATTAACATTAAGGATAAGTGAATAACATCCCAGGTGCTAAAGTCTTTATTTTGATCCTTTTTATGTTCACTAATAGTCTGTCGGTCAAATTATTATTTAGTATTTCATATATTTTTTCTTATATAAGTTTATTTTTTTCATATATAAGTAAATTCTGTCTTATCATAGATATTAAGTGGTGATATCAATAAAATGACGAGGTGACAAGACATGATGGCAAATGTTTGGCTAGTTGCACGATGATATTGTGTTTTGACCAAAAAATTTGGACGTTTCATAAAAGCTTACGTTAGAACACCTTTACCCATGCCTAGAGTCCTTATTAAATTAGCCTAGGTGCTGGTCATTTTAAGTCATAACTTCGACGCGTGACTGTCCTGTTACTCAACTATCCATATCTAGACCCGATGATACCTAATCTTTAGAAAAAAAAAACTGTATATATTGAAATTTTTTTGTATTAATTAGGTACAAGTAATTAGCGCTTTAAACACTAAACCTTAGTAAATATCTAAAAGTAAATAATGAAGAAGTCGCAAAGAAGATATCGTACACTTTCTAAGTCCAGTATAGACAAACACTAAGACCGGCTGCATTCCGCGACTTGTCACGTGCGTTGGCTTCGCCTGCCGAATTCTTGCGGATGTTTTGCGAACCAGTCGACATGGAAAAACCCAAACAACACACATAACGCAAAGACAATATTATTCTGTAGAAATATTTTAAATTATATGTCAATATTAAACATTAAACAGTAACATGGGATAAAATTATATGTGCGGAGGAATACATAGCAAGAGTCATCTATAAGTATAAAGGAGGTGTCTATTACACCAAATAAGGAACGACTCAATTTATAAAATTATGTTGCTATTTTAGCTTAAAACAATCTAAAACTGTTCCAAAGAGAAAGATTTTATTATGATCGATTAATTTGATCTTTTGTGTCAATTTATTTATACATATAGTATCAGTATGACGTATGCAGATCAGTTATGACAATTATATTCTCATATACTTATATTAATTTACATATGGTTAATAATTTAGTTGTACATTTTATGACGCAATTTTTAAGTTTATTTTTAAAAGATGACATACTATTTAATTTAACTAAACATTATATCTGTTTTTGTTTTTAATACACAGACAAACAAAAAGTCAAGGTTACTAATACAAGATAACGAAATCAATTTTTACAGTTTAACAGCTTTATTAAATCATGCTAATATTATAACTTTCGTCTTTGAGTTCTAGAATGTTTTCAAACTGTTATTTGGTCAGTGTACATTCGCACTTCGCTCCTCCTTTTAAATGATAAACGGCATTTCTCCTTATAGATAAGCTTTCGTAAATTATTATGTTGTTTGATTTTTTGAACGTAAACTAAAATCAACATAGCTATTTTTTATCAAATACGAATAGAAAATCAATATGCTAAAGATCCTGAATTATATTGCCTTCATGCATACTCGTATAATATGCACCATTTTACATCTTATGTGTTAAGATGGATATTTAGTGTATTTTTAATCATAGGACATGAATCATAATAAAATTAATTATGTGTGAGGTCCCGTTTGTTCATGGAAGAGGAGGTTACAAGCTTACAAGCACCGTAAAAGTACTACTTACGGTGGAACATACTGCGATCGCCAATCCGCCTGCCAAGCGTGGCGATTATAGCACATTCCCCCCAATGATGCAGTCAATGGGGGAGGCCTACGTCCAGCAGTGGACGATCATAGGCTGAAGTGGAAGTGGATTTACTTAGCTTTTTTTTATTATTGAACATACCTTATTCCACAATCATATTTGTTTCGTTAGTTTTTTCGAAGTCGATAAATATTTGAACCATATAATTGATGCTATATAGAATGTAACACGTCGGTATTTGAACACGAGGACCGGTATGGACCTTGATAATGTCTTCACAGGTGCTCGCAGTGTTTAGCGGTTGAGCGCTCATTGCGAATAGCTTTTCTCGCCTTTAAATTATTAGATTAATTATCAAGATATGTTACCTTCTCGGATTCTTAATAACTACCAGTAATATGTGACAAACATTATAGGTTTTTTGATAACAGTTTTATGGGTTTTGGTTGTTTAATTTAAAGTACGATAACATTTGGGTAAATGAACTTTTAGGAATTTGTTAGGAAACAAATGAGAAAATGTTTTTTTTTTTGTATTAAATAAAACCACCTCTGCACATAAACTTTCGCAATAGTGCAAGTGATTTGCTTTTACATAATTTGGTCGAAAAGATGACAGGGAAAGAGGAGAGAGAGTTTCAGAAGCACTGGGCCCTCAGATAAACCAAAATGTATCAGTTAACTTGTATTCAAAACTTAATCTTTTAATGTAATATACCGACTAATGGTTTCAAAATTTGCAATCCTAGATAGGTCTAGGATTGTACGCTGGCTAATGAGATAATTTAATTTTCATTAATTATGTCAATTCAACTTATACTTACGTAATAGCCGTTAAATTGATAATTAAATATTGTACGCTTAATGGTGACGTATTATGTATATTAAATGAACAAATAGACGCAAATATTAACAATGTATCGCAAGTCAAACTTTCCCATACATACTTCAAATGTTATATCAATGTTAATTTTCAATATAAAATTATCTTATTAACAGTCATATATAAAAGATATGTAAAAGAATAACGGAAATAACGAATTAATACTGTGCAAATAACGATATTCGTAAAAATGTACAGTACTTACTGTAGGCACTTGCTTGTGTTTCAAGTTTTGTGCAAGTGTGTGCATATTAGCAGTTAATTAATCATTACTTTGTTAACAGTCAATTATTTTGTTTCTAAACGACCTTCAGAATACTTCTGAACTTAATGTTATGTATTAGAACAGTGTTTCTTTTCAATCTATAGATCACATTATCACACAAGGAAACAAGCACATTTTCAAAGTCCCTTTTATTAAAAATAATTTTCATAGCTATTATTTTAGTACTTCCAATACAACAATAAAAAATCATCAATAATACATTAATATGAAGGTTGGCGCCGATTTTTCGCAACTAAATTTAGATCGATGTTACTGCTAAGTAGTAGTCTCAAATCGGATACTACGTGTAATCTGTTTCGGTTCGTTTTTAAATACAAAAGCAGAGGATTCCTTTTCACAGAGGCATTAAATCCTTCAGTGCATCTTTTGATATCTTCTTTATAATCTTTTTTATATTCATTGGTAAAACTTGACAAAGAGGATTTTTTGGAATTAAAATTGAGCGGGCCTTCAGGGATCCGCGGACCGCAAGTAAAGAAGCATTGTGTTAGTGTGATCTAAGCAATGATGGACAGCGGTCATTACGGAAATACAAATTTATTGGTAATAATTGATTACAGGTCATATACAAACAAATAATTAAATAAAATGTTGAAAATTCTATATCGTCAATTAAATTAAAAAAATCAAAGATAAAAACATTTAATAAACAATTTGAATTGAAGATAACAATTTTGTTAGTTACATTTTTTTTCGATATTGTAATGAGCCTTATGCCTTATGGGTAAGCCAAGACTTCAAATTAAATTTAAAGGACGTAAGAAGGCTGACAGCCGCTGAGAACTGCGTCCTTGTTACAAAAGAAAATTATAAATCCCATTCAGACCTGAAATCGACTTAGAGTTGGGGTTATACTGTTCAGCTAAGGGCAGGAGAGACTCGACTTAGGCGATCGCTGGTCGTTTAATCTACCTTGATTCATGTGCTAGTGAAATTCATTTCACATTTCCCTAGTGCTACCTATCCCCTTTGTGTCTCTATCAAAAGCGAAGCGATAGTTCGAATTAAAAATTGTGGTTATTTTACACAGACAGTAGGAATTGCACGTAAAGACTAGATTTTAAAGATTCTGATAACTGTAAGGTTTACAGGGACATAAAACTTAATAAGGTTTTATTAACGATTTTACATAACACAGCTTATATTAAGAATTACAAGCATGTAAGGTTGTAATGCTACAATATATTAAACCAAATTAAAAGTTAATATAAATACCAACAAGAATACTTGATAAACTGTACGTCCGTAAAAGATTTACCAAAAGCTGTCGCCTCGACCGGGCCTTTGCCCTTTGACACGACGAATACAAAAAAAAAACACGTGGGCGGCCATCTTGGAATGTGTAAAACAGTGATTAAGTTAAAAAAATATGTCTCCTGGAAGCGACCAAATGGTATATAAATATCGTCTTAATGCCATAGCCTCTGTGGCAACAGGCCTCACCGGCTTGTAATAGCGGTTGCCACAGACTAGTCTCAATTAAAGACAGAACTGGAGAGCGCGGACGTCGGTGTTTAGCGCGAACGACGTTGACATCGTGACGATGAATATTCAAATGAAGGTACAATTACGCTTTACATAAAATAACGCGAGCGACGTATATAGAGCTAATATTATCACCGATCAAATACTGCATGCCGTGATGAGCTTGTTTTAGCGTTCGCCTAACATTATATATATATATATATATTATAGTATGTGTATATATGTTATAAAGCTACGTCACGTGTATTATTGATGTATTCGCATACTAAGTTGCTTTTAACAGGAGTAAGGTCACGGAACAGTTCCTTCACGATACAAATAGAAGTCTCGTAGTACTAAACAAAACAACAACAAAAAAGTGGATACCAAAGTACGATATTCTCATGTGACATTGTCTTTATGAGAATTATTTTATTTAAACTTAACCTAATCTTAACCTGCAAAATGGACTTTATCGGGACTTGAATGAGGTGTAACAAAGCATAAAAACTCGTTCATCGTCATCCCCATATCCCTACCGAATTTGCTGATAAATTATTTATGTTCGAATTAAATGAGTCTTTAAAATTGTCAAATCTTAATATAGAGTAACTTTTTAAAGATATGCCTAATTTTAAGCAAAGTAACTTAACAGTTGCCACGTGTAGTTTGATACATTATTCACACAACTCTTAAACGCGATTAGCAGTAGCCCTAACAATTATCGTTATACTCGGACAGATTGATTGATAAATTAAAATTTTATCTTTTATTTCACACTTTCGTTATTGTTGGCAGAAAAGTAGCAGCTCTATATAATTATTCAAACCATAAAGTGATCATTTAAAATTCAGTTTGCGCGATTGCGCGTCGAGCGGCGCCAGGATGTGGCGCACTCGAGTACCACTCGGCAGTCGCCACCGCAGCGACTGGTGCAGCCACTTCTTATATGTAATGACAAGCCATTGATGGTAGGTTGTGCAATTATTACGCAACAAAACAATTTATACACATACTTATCTATCACTAGATGAAAACGGAATTGCGAATATGGAAAACAATAAATTTTATTTATTTATTTTTGTACTGCTTAGTAACACTTAAAAACAGTTTTACAAAGAGTAAACTTTAAATACTGAATTAGCCCAGTACTGTCCAGCTGTATAGCTGTCTAGCTGTAAGGATAAGATGTCTATACTGTCCAGCCATACAGCTGTATAGTATAGACATGTTATCCTGACAGAAAATTTAGTTTTCAGTACAGCTTGCTTTTCTATCTGAAAACTAAACTGAAAACTTAATTTACAGTATACATTTGGTCCTTAAAGATCATCATATCCATTCTTATTAATCTGATTCTAAACTGATAAAGCCCACAGCTCGACGTAGCAAACGTCGTTTTACTCCTTTCAACATAACATCGGCCACGGTCATCGTAGAAAGTACCACATTCACGAGTTTTATTCGTAGATTGTGTTGTCAGCAGCCTATTCCCCTTCTACTCACCACCCTTTCATCCTCTCATCTCTCTTTATTATTATTTTATTATTATCTTTTTTAACAATTGCAATTCATCAGTTAACATTAGATGACCCGATTTCTCGCGATACATCTAAAAAAGGTCGCCCAACAAAAAGTTTATTGTCTATTTATCGGTCAATAACACATAAGCTATGTGTTTTTAAGGTCATAGATTAATAAAGGGTATAATGTTATCATGACATGCAATGCATGACATACAATTGGTCGCTTGTTGGATACAAAGATCAACGTATCCATAAAACCTCTATCGTGTATCGCACAGAGATGCCGCTGTGATAAAAAGAATGTATTTTTTATCATTTTGTATTTACCATTTACGATACAGAAACATCAAGAAAATCTTATATACAATAAATATACACATGTAAATAATTTCAGTTTTTAGTTATTTATAATGGTAATTTTATGCTTAAAATATTACCAAATAATGAAATATACAGTCAATATTACCTGCAATTTTTTTCTACGTTTCTACTATTTGAAACCTCGGACGTTATAGCACTTGTTTGATAACAAGTGCTCTAACTGTGATCAGTTCTTCTATACATAAACAGAGCAGAGGTCTACCTTACGAAGTTAATTATATTAAAAAGTTGCTGTCACGAACATATTATTCACCTCACCTCACCTCAGCCTATGGTCGTCCACTGCTGGACATAGGCCTCCCCCATTGACTGCATCATTGGGGGGAGTGTGCCATAATCGCTACGCTTGGCAGGCGAATTGGCGATCGCAGTGTGTTCCACCGTACTAAGAAAAGAACGCTGCTGCCCGTCCTTCGGTGGTCTTGATATCCAGACTAAAGACAAACAGACATGTTCATGCACACAAATGTTTGTCTTGGGTGGGAATCGAACCCACGACCTACGGCGCAGAAGGCAAGTGTCTTGCCCCTGCGCCAACCGGTCAGTCAAAACATATCGAAAATCAAAATAAACTTATAAAAGTAGAAGATGTAAAAATTATCCAAATCCATCATTTTAAAGTAGTAAACTCTATAAACCAGAACTCATGAATTAAATTTTTTGTCCACATTGTGCTGCGATTGCAGTTTTGTACAGTTTTCCGATATTGTTAAGTCAAATCTTTGGTATACCCAGTAATAGTTTTCTTTTGTATGTTATACTATCTCTTGCTTCCTGAATTTGAAAATTACGTTTGAATCTTGGTATTCCGAAACGATATTCATGTTGTTTTAATTCTTAACGTCCCTTAATTGTATTGAAGTAAAGAATATTGATTTCCTTCGCCTGCACCACCGGAGATTCGAAAACATCCGGTACATGACTTATAAGTTAAGCTTTAATTTATTTTCAACAAACTAGACACAATTACTGATGACATGTAATGAAATTTATTGCACGGCGTCGCGTTTGATAAAAGTTGTAGCAAACACGTCTCTAGCAAGCTATCTCCTGCACAGGTGCAGCAATCACGGTCAGGAATGCAGCAGGTGAGGCAGGAACAAGCCCCGGCCGCCGCTGGCTTAGACCACTCAAATCATTTCTAACCGCAGGACTATGACCGACCATAGACTCAAGAAATTTGTGAATGGCCATCGATTATTTATGACACACTAAGAGGTTGTTGATATTCCAATTGATCAATTCAGTTAGGCATGTATATCACAATAACAGAAATTTATTCTTCATATTTCTATGGATTATTTATTCTATGGAGTGAAAGTCAGCAGCAAATATTGATGCAGTAGGTATAACATTGGTAATAGAAATAAGACCTCGCAAATATTGAAAGTATCTGTGACGTACCTAGTTTTAGTTTTGATCGTGGAGGGATATGCCAGTATGTATAGGTATAAATATGGGATTGCTTGAAAGTTGACACCACTTAGAAGTAACTGGAGTAACTACTACGGAGGACAGAACGATTTGGAAGGCCAAACCTTGCCGATCTCTCATAAAGTGAGAATAGGAAAGGAGGACGATGATCTGTAATGTACAGTCGAATTCCTTGGCGGTATTCCACTTACAGAAAAAACGTCTTGTTCCTTGCGACAAGTTAAACTCCGCCTCCTTCTTGCAAATAACCAATTAGGATGCTATCGATGTTTTGCCAAATAAAGTAATATCTGTGGCGTACCTGCACTGTACCCCTGACTATTGTTTTCACCGCTGTCTTTGTTTTCCTGTACCGTATGATACCATATTTTTACATATCTATACAATAATATAATGAATACTTCTATATGTCAATAGATACTTATTTCGTTTCAAATAAAACGCAATTCTGAAATTCAACCGGTGGATGAATAGATAAAAAAGCGAAAGTTAGCGCCCCTGAAGGACACATTGCGAAGTTATTGACTTGTAATATTGGTGATTTGTGAAAAGTGTTTGAGTTTTATAAAAGTCATAGCCTTAAAGGTATTATTAACATTAGAAATGAAACGGCGAACATTTTAATTCAATTTATTAGCAGTTAGATAAAAGTTTTAAAAAGATTTTTCCAAATCAAAAACTTAGTAATGATAAAAAATAATTCCTTTTCAGCCATCAAAGGGATGATGATCTGAATCGAATTGATAATAAAAAACAAAAAGTTACAAACAAATGCGCAACAATACAGCTCTTTTTTCTTAACAATATGTACCTACTTGAATTATAATATGTACCCTAAATATGTTGATAATTGAAGCTTAATATAATTTAAAATCAATTAAACTATAAATATAGACTTTTTATTGTGCGCCATTAAGTTGATATTATATTGACTTTTATAAAAAAAAATCGCCATGAAATATTATATGCATCACGCCCGTAACCCAAAGGGGTAAGCAGAGATTTCCATTTCTTTGCGCCATCGGGTGTTCTTTAGAATGTAACTAATCTGATCGATACATTCTGGAAAGTTCCGTAACAATACTGCCACTCGCTTTCAGAACATAGATTTTTCATTTTTACAATTGCTTCTTTCCCAATTCTAGTAACAACTTGCTCTTTCAAGCCGCACTTTTATGATAAACTTCATGATAATTTAGAGAAGATGCTTATCACATCGGTTTTGTTCATCTATGAAATGAGATTATTCAAAAAAAGAGAGTAGGTTAATGCTAAGCTAAGTCCGCCGTTTAAAATAAGGTGGAATTGTTTTGTCGGTCAAGCGTTAATTAAGCCATTATAAAATAAACAATAAATGAAACAAAATTTGTGCTGCTAGAGATTCGAATAAAAGTGTACAAATGAGTGACGTGTCTATAACCTCATACGGTCTATGGTGTACAGTGTAATTCTAGACGGCTACGTATGGTATGGTAAGTAAGTCGATTAAAAAGTGCCGCGACAGGTGGCCGGCTGTTAGAAAAGCATTAGGCTTAGCGAGCGGGCTTCGTTCGCCTCGCTCTAGGATTTGTACCAAATTAGTTATGCATTAGAAGCCATCTCTACGCGTTCAAGAGTAACGGATTAAAAGTATTATATTAAGTGAAAGGCATCCGAGTTTACCGAGTATACCGACACCTATGTAATTCTTTTGTACACATATGTATCTTTATATATTTAATTCTTTTTTACGCATGCGTTTAAATCGCTGAATCGATTTATATTATTTTTTGTGTGCGTTTTTTGAATCCATCGGTGATTTAGTTTTACAATTCGACCGAAAGAGCGTAAAAGCTAAAGCGAAAAACAAAACAAATCTAAAACATCCCACAAACGAATCAGACTTAGAGGCCAATATGACATAACTTTATCTATAAATCAAAATTACCACAAAATGTTTATTATTTTACTTAATTTTTCACAAAAGAACTAAATTATTACAAAACACCTCAGCAGCAATCTGCGCATATTTTTTTGGTCTAAGCTTGTTTAAGCTATCATCTGCGACGCCAAAAAAGAAAATAATTTATGGGAAATTAAAATACTTTTCAAAATATGCTTAGAATGCACCGCTATATTATACAGTCCTCTCCGCTTTGGCGCCATGCCAATCGCTCGTGCCCTCTGCTCGTGAACCTAACCTAAAAGGGGAATCTAACCAGTTCATTCGTCTAGTCCGTAGTACTATGG
This sequence comes from Papilio alexanor hazarajatica, assembly GCA_018246295.1. NCBI lineage: Eukaryota > Metazoa > Arthropoda > Insecta > Lepidoptera > Papilionidae > Papilio > Papilio alexanor. The sequence goes on along the minus strand of DWLR01000841.1, from coordinate 6,911 downwards.
TACGAAGTACAAATGGATATGAAGTGACAAATCTTAATTCATATCCATTCGTACTATAAGTTCCGAGTTCGCAAGTTACCTACGTACTATTTTTTCGACAAATTTATATTGTTCACTTGATTCCGACCCACAACATATCAATCACTATGAGGAACAGTACTATCAAACAAATGTATATTTCATTATTACATTAAATTACAAGATCATCTTAAACTACTTATGGGTTTCAATTAACGAGATAAAATCCCAAAATCGTAAACACTATGTTATCACGCCGGTGTTATAACAACCTACAACACAATATTGATAAAATACGATTAATACACTCGTAGACATCATTGTGTACTCTGCCGATACATACATATTTCAAAATAAATACATAATTTTAAATCTCATTGTGTATTCCGTCCGATAGTGCATTTAACACAACAAGCGTCTAAAAATTCTCTATCTCGGAACATTCGGTGGTACAAAGCGATCCGTGACCCGTTAGTTGCATGTCAATTGATAAAGGTACTTATACGTGGGCGCCTCGCACCTGCCAGCCTCTAATGATCACGGAATGGACTCTCTAACACGATTCAAATAGGAAACGCGCGGCCACCTGCCCGCCTCCACCAATCACGCATCATACAACACCTACAGTTTAAATGAAGCTCCATTGTTCAGCAGCCAGTAACAAATTTATTATTTCAAGCATGTTGATATAGCTGTAGACTGTTTGTTGCTGTTGAATTCGTTTAAAAACTATAAGTGAACATAATCTTTTTTTTTACCACAAACAAGAACGACTTCAAATGTTTATAATTTTGGTATCATTACAAATCCATTAAACCAAAGCAGAGATTGCCTTAAATCTACCAATATTTGGTATATCTTCGATAACTAAGGTTTAAAGAAATTTAAAATTAAATGGGACCCCGTGCGAATGTCCCCTTTCCAAAAAAAAATTGAAATCGGTTCATAAAAGGCCAAGTTCTGAGAAAATATAAGCTAACAGAACCTCCTCTTTTTTAAGTCGGTTAAAAATATGTTTTAAAAGACATTATCACTTGGCGTACATTTTATATAGCTTATAGCTTATTATTAAGAAGTTTTCATGTTTTCTATTTACACATATTTTTTTTCATTAAACTTCGTAAGTTTTCCCCTGCTAATTTGACTTGGACAGTTTATAAACTGTCGAGAAACGACACCAGAAATTTTGAATGATTCAGTCTGCTGTCAATTTATAATATGGCTAGTAATATTAGTCGTTTTTTTTTTACTTTCTTGCAAATAATATAGACAATGTTTGTAGAACGTCTCTGCGAGTTGGTATTTTTCTCTAAACAAGTGTTTGCTGGATAAACACGAAATGGAAATACACACAAAAGATTTTTCGTAGCTTCAGCCTCTCAAAAGAACGTCCTGGGACATAAAGAAATGAGACCTTTTAATCACTTTAAGGCACGCAAAGAATTTCCTATAGAATTTAAAATTTCATTGTCTTTTTGCTATTATGCCTAAACTAAATAACTTGTTTTGATATAGGGAGATTAGATTTTGGTGAAGGAAAACAAATAATTAATAAAGGAATCAATAAACCCGACTTATACCCGACCCTATAACATTATAGAGAAGAATACGAATCAAACGAAACTGTACTCTTGAAATCAGTCAAGCAAACAGGACGAGAGGCAAGCAGACAGGACAACGGATCTGACATATATACATACATATGTATATACCCGCAAAAAACAACATTAAAGGGAAGACAGGCGTTGACAGTTTACAAAGAAAAAATGAAGTGTAAAAAGAAACAACTGAATCGATTTCAAAAATCCATTCAACAATGCAAATGTAATAATCCTTATATGTTGTGTTTTGTATGTATCGTTTACATTGGATTTGCTTTGCTGAAAAAGAAAAATAGCTGTACTTAACTGAGTGCAGTTATTACATCGCCAACAAAATTGTTGTTTGTTTATCTTTGTATTTGTCTGTCAACATACCATATACAACATGTCCATATGCACATTACATGTTTGTTTTTTTTTCGGCAAACGAGCAAGCGGTCATCTAAGTGACCGCTACCCATGGACATCTGCAACAAGCATTTGCGAGTTGCAGATGGGTTGCCTACCTTTAGACACAGTAATGGACATTTCTTTCTCCTATCCATCCCCCTCCCCGTTAAATCCTCTTTCCCTTCCCACCCTTTCCTTATTAGAAAATGGTGGGAAGGAGAAGAGGACTAAAATTGTGAACGTCATTCTATTCAGATATTTATTACATCAGTTATCCCTCTATAAAAAACTTAATTAACATCTGGAAAAACGTTCTTAAGTTGTAACGGAACATACAGCAAAAGATAGACAGACATATATTTTATTTGTTCTATTACGTCTTATTTCTAAATATCATTTATATTACGATCGTCCAACCCGTTCTTAAGTTATAAACAATATAAGACACATAGACAGAAATATGTTTTATATCGCCATATATACATCTATACATTATTATTACAAGCTTAAATGGACATTCTTCGTCACTGAATAAGTCATTTCATTTTGCGTTTGTTCTCCATAACTATTTGTGGCACTGTGTTGCAGCAATTGTTTGTAAAAATATAAGTCGCAGGCATTTAGACTAGGCTTCTACATATCTAGCTCTTGTAGATACGTAGAACTAACATAACTTTGTCTAGAGGCCTAGATTGTTTTATAGGCAACTGTCTGTAATTTAACAAAAATCTAATACAAGCTCGGTATAAGAACTCGACCTAAAACCGCAGAGGTCAAGACAGACGCAACCACTCGCTGATTCGTCTAGTGACTATGTTTAGGTGATCTTTTTCACGATAAAATGGATCGATCTTTGTATAAAATACAGATTTCAATAAATCAAAGTTTTTAATCATCCGTGAATAAAACTATAATCATACTTATTTCGAGTTCAATCGTCGCTAGTCACTGCAAGGATAAAACGATGCAAACAAATAAACTCAATAGACTTTTAGCGCCAAGTTCAATAAACTTATGTAAAAGATGTTTAAAGTTAATAAATAGTAGTTACAAATAACTGCAACTACAACAGTACAAGAAAGCAAAAGTGATTTTGGAAACCTACTAAAGTCTACTTGTATTGCAACGATACCAAGACATTTTGTTAACTGTCCATGAACTAGCGCAGGCGTCCGTTACGCCATTATATTTCTACACCGCCTGAAAAATCTATGAACTAACTAATATAAATTAGACATTCTGCAAACTGAGGTCAGTCACAACCGGACTTCCGATTACAAACAGCCAAAAAAGTTCACCTACAAACATGAGGGTTCTGTTGATGTTAGGAGTTCTCTGCCTCGTGGCGGTTTGCTATGCTCATCAAGCCGAGTTGGACATGGCTGTGGCCGAGAGCAAGGGCCACAACCACAAGGAGGGTGGTGGGCATCACCATCACGCGCATCACCACCATGAGCACGGTGGCAAAGAAGGCAAGGGTGAGCACGGCCATCATCACCACCACAAGGGAGATGCCGGTCACTACGGCAAACATCACCACGATGGACACCACCACGAACACGGAGGTGGCCACAAGAAGCACTGGGACGAGCACGACCACCACGGCGAGCATCACGAACATGGACACCACCACAAGGGCGAAAAGCACGGCCACCATGAACACCACGACAAGGGCGAGCATACTGACGGCTACCACAAAAAGTACCACAAGGATCACTTCCATAAGGACCATCACTTCCACGACGGACACCACGACGAAGGCAAACACCACAAGCATGGTCACCATCACGGACACCACGAAGATCATGGCGGTCATCACAAGAAGGGCGGTCACCATCACTCCGGACATCACGAGGGTCACAGTGGCAAACATGGCCACCATGATAAACATCATTATGGTGAGGATCATCATGACCATAAAGGCCATCACGGACACGAAGGTCACGGACACCATCATGAAGGTCATGGCAAAAAAGGTGGTCACGAGGACCATAAACATTGGGGATTCCATCATGGTAAACATTAAAAAAAAATTATAAACTCTTCATGATCGAATAATTATAGATGTGAAGTTAATTTCGGTCGTCTGAAGCCAAATTAACCATAACCAATTGGACATACGTGACAAGTGGTAAACATAATTGCATTTGTGTCGAAATCAACGACATATTATCATGCAAAATTTAGGAAAATCCTTAAATAATATATAAAGCCTTAATAAAGGTGCGTCTTATATTCTATTCAGGCAGACCGCTTAGTTACTGTGTTTTAATTTTTTACTATTATTTTGTATTGTTACTCAATATTAAAAATATTGTTTCTTAATGTTTTTGTTAATGGTTTTATACAAATATATACTACTATGGAAATATTGTGTTACAAGCCGAATTTCTTTTACCGAGTAACCAAATTCTCTTTTATTTATATAAAAATAAAACTATATTACAAGTCATCTTAACCTTAAGGTTTATGTGGATGGATTAGGTATATAAAATAAGATATATTTACATATTTTGTTAAACATAAGTGGCTATGTTCATATTTCTTTATAAAATATTCTATAGATACCAATCATAAGCTTATCCTTATAAGAAACCTTTACCACAAAATATTAAAAATTACTTTGATATGACCAAATAAACATTAATTTGTTTGGTTACGAGGTAAAGAGAAAGAAGCCAATGATTATTTTAACTTTGCAATTAATATTTTATGATTAAAGTATCCGAACATTTTTACGTTAAATCCAAGAATGTTTAACCAGTTTTTTATCGTATCAAAAATAGTTAGGAAGTTCTCTCAGCGTCATTTCATCACGTTGCAAAAACCAATTTAAAATTAGCATAACTAGTCCAGTTTGAGAAGTGGACAACTGCCGTCTTTATAAGTAGAAAATCTGAGACGAACACCTGGCCTGCCAGGAAAATGACAATTTTCTCAGCGCCAAGAAATGCCCACACCGCAGCCTGCGGGCTAGATCGAGAGAGATTACAAACAGCCACTGTGTGACGCGTTAATACCTAATTGTCAAATCAAATTACTACATTGTATCGCTATCTATACCGGGCCGGTAACAGATGGACTGATAGGTCGACACACAGACTCCCAAAATACTGTTAAGTTTACTATATTTTGTATTTTTAACCGACATCAAAAAAGAAGGAGAAGGTTTTGTTACGTCAAAACTTCGTCATTTATGAAACGATTTAATTCTTTTAATGTTGTATAGGGGACAATCGTAGGTAGGTCCCATTTAATTTTGATTGGCATTGACCCTTGAGTTTGGAATATATACCGAAAATTGACGTATTGGTAAATTTAAGACAAGCCCTGTTTCGGCTTAATCGATGTGTAATGAGACGTAGCGTGGCTAAAGATATGTCATCTTCAAATAAAACTAGGTGTTGTTTTTCCCGTGGCTTCGCACGTGTTCATTTCTTATTTTCCATTCCGCGTATATTAATTTCGATAATAGATAACATGTTTCAAAAAGTTATTATTGTCAACATTACCATGGCAGCCGATATAGTAAATAAAGCTATTTTTTATATTTCTTATTCCTAAAAATGAAAGAATTATACAAATTGGAAGTCGATTTTGTTTTTTTAGTTATCACATAAAAATAGATAAATGTGCGTTTTTAAACCGCCATTGAAACATAATATTAATTAATTTACTTAATAAACTTAATATGTAAGTTTTTTTATTCTGGGTCTCAAAGATTTTTTTTTTCAACTGTTTACAATTGCCGACCCCTGCCCAATACTACATATTATATTATAACGACGAAAGATTTAATTGTTTATGATGGGCAAACTATGATAATAGTGATTTTTTAAACCTACTATTTAAGAGTAGCAAACTGATGCATACACTTGAAGAGAAAATTGCCACTACCTCAAAGACTACACGCGGAAATTAAAGACATGTAATATATATTTGATCCGTTCAGTGCAAAAATTGATTAACTCCATAACACACAAAGTTGAGAAATGCGATAAAATAATGTTTTTAAAATTCCCTTTATAACACAAATTCAAATATATATATATTATAGAATAAGGGAGGCAAACGAGCAGCGGGTCGCCCAACATTAAGTGAACCGACGCCCATGGACATCCGCAACACCAGAGGAAGTGCAGATGCGTTGCCGGCCTTTAAGGAGGAAGTACACTCTTTGCTTGAATATATATTGTAGAATGTATAAATACAAACATTCTTTTATTTTAATCTTCATCTGTCATCTAATGGTATATAAAATCAATAAGAAAGTAGAAGCTAAAACGAATCGTCAGTAATGTTACAATTTTTATATGCCTGGTGAATTTAATCGATTTGGCAACTGAAAAAAGTGATAAAGTTAAATTCAGTCTTCAATTATTTTTATTACAGAAAAAGTTTGAAGTATATAATAACTATATATTTTTATTAGTTTTTCTATTAAAATGAATGTTGACAATTCTGTTAAAATATAGTATATGTAATTAACTCATCAGCAATAAAGGACGCGAACGGACCGGTTGGCGAGGTTGGTAAGATGCTTGCATTTAACACCGCAGGTCGTGGGTTCGATTCCCACCCAGGACAAACATTTGTGTGCTTGAACATGTCTGTTTGTCTTGTGTCTGGATGTAAAGACCACCGGAGCACGGGCAGCAGCGTCCTTTTCTTAGTACGGTGGAACATACTGAGATCGCCAAGCCGCCTGCCAAGCGTCGCGATTATGGCATATTTCTATTGCACATTATAATTTTGAAAAGGCCAAAAAATATGTATTCCATGTAGGATGGCACCAAAAAAAAAACCGTTATCATTCGGCGCTTGGCAGTGCATTTGAGTTGCGTTATTGAAACGATTTACATTAGAGTATGGAGTTAATCAAAATGGCTTCTGAAATAAATT
>DWLR01000840.1:0-21633 GCA_018246295.1 Papilio alexanor hazarajatica | reverse complement strand
GTTGTGGAATGATCTGTCCCCAGCGGTATTTCCTAACCGATACGACTTAGGGGCCTTCAAGCAGAGAGTGTACTTCCCCTTAAAGGCCGGCAACGCATCTACAGTTCCTCTGATGTTGCGGATGTTTATGGGCGTCGGTTCACTTAATGTTATGCGACCCGCTGCTCGTTTGCCTCCCTTATTCTATAAAAAACTAGGGTAAAGTTGCTGTCACTGTAGAATTCTGTGCATATCCACCAAAAATTTCACAATGATAGAAAATGACCCCATTTACGCTTTTTCACTTTTTCAAAAAACTTTTTCATACATTCACACAGTAATAGCGATTTTTGATTCGATTTTGATTTTAATTTTAAATGAAAGAAAAATATTCACCATCAATTTCACAATGATAAAAAATGATCCCATTTACATTATCAACACAATTTATATCGCACAATATTAATTTTTGAGAAAAAAAAAGTTTCGTATTTGACTTAAAAATTCTTTCTTGTAAAATCATTTGCACTGGTTGAAGGACAAAATGTAATCACTTGGGGATCATAAGCTGAGTTGATGCTTGTTTAAAAATTAATCACGTTTTGACACTTTAACATAATGTTTTATGTGGATGAGAGCGAAAATATTAACGTAACGTAGCACACCGGTGGAAGTTATTTTTAATGGTTAGTCGAAATCACCACTAGAATAATTTATCTCTCAATATGAAAACTAGATTCTCTTGAAAATAGAATTTTTATTTAGTGTTTGTTATCTTTATATACTATTGGTATGCACACTATTTCTTATAAATAATTGTATCTTCTCACTTTATATCATAATATATTTAAATTAAAAAACAATGCCATGCAGTAACATAGTGCATTTGAAGAAAGGACAATTCTTTCTATATATGTATTTCAGTTTCCAAGTTAGGATTTACCTACTCTAAAAATAGTGTGAAGATTTTATGGTGTGTGGAAAGATCGAACTTTACAAACGAATATTCCTGGTTATGTAAAACATAATTTTAATAATTTATAATTTTTTAAGACAAGATTTCATATTAAGTATATTTGAGTGACAAGTTTTTTTTTAATTTAATACATAGACTATCCAAATAGTCTTAAAAATTGTGTTATAAAATTCAATTTGTGAAACTGCTACTTTCAATTTTTATTTTCTTTACAAAAAGATGTCAAAAACAAATTTACTTTTAAGCGACATTTTGTATGTATTTTGACTCGATGACATAAAACAGGTTTTCATACCTTTTAATGCATCCTAATCTTGTTTTATAAATGGATTTTTGGTCCAAGTGTATAATTAAAACTATATTTAGAGCTGCTACTTCTCAAAAAAACCGAAAAACCGTTGGCTATGTTATTACTATGTGTGATGCTCATAATAATTTTCAAAAAATAGTGTTCTTACATATCCGATTATTACAAAAAAATTCACGCGAACTGGCAGAAAACAACAGAATTCAGTAATTATAAGACTTATTGGGGTTGCATTTTATCCTAAATTTACGGAGGCGATATATTGAAACATACACGGAAATCCATAACACCGCATGTGCATTTCCAGTCATAGAAACTTGTAACTTGCATCGGTTTTAAATATACCGTTAGAGACATCTTAGAAAAGCTGTACCAGGCAGAAAGTTGCGCAAAAACCAACCGAATGCCAACCATGAAGATGGTTGATATTAAACCCTGTAGACGTAAATATACAATATATAAAATACTTATATATTGATATAATATACTGAATTTATCTAACTGCTTTTCTTAACTCAAATAACAAAACATAACTTTTAATCTTTAACACACGTAATTTCTTAGAGGTAGTGTTAAAACCCTATACGTATGTGAAATATTTTGATATCAATGAAGAACGGCTTTTAGGGTTTAGAACATAAAACATACTAAACGTGTATGATATCGACTCAAGGACAAATCATGGCTCGAACAAACCGGTCGTGTGGGTCGATATTCGAGTTATGTTTGTGTTAGGATTCCTTCCGAGCTTAAAATACTTTTTAATATTGTGACAACGTCTTCAAAGATTATTTATGACAAAACACGCGTTATTCAAAGAACATAACTTACATTTCATACCTTAAAAATAATAAGCACAAAATAATTTTAAGAATTATTGTAGAATTCTTAGTCAAAGCTTCTGCAATTGCATTGAATATGCATGAACATTCTCCTCTACCTTGGATACGTCGATGGCCTATGGTCAATGCAGATGCGTCTTTTGCCCTGAAGACATAAACGGAATGCCCCGTTACTAACTATATCAAAGACAAATATTTTTAACGGCAATAAAATGATAACTAGGTTGAAAATGTTTTTGCACTTTTTGGAACATCAAAGCCCCATTATAATTTTAACATAATACTTATCCTCTAACCTCACTAAACATTATTCTATTTACTGATTTCTTATATTTACGCGCATATTAAACATTGAAATTAAACTAATTTAACGGATTTTATATCGTTGAATTAATATTTTAATTTCCGACATTTCGAGCAATTTACAGCATTCATCGTCAAAAGCTGATAATTCTAAGCTGGTGGTAGCTCACTGCCATATTCTCTATAAAAATTAGAATTTTATTTTAAACGTCAATAATCTCACTTATCATTATTGAAAAAGATGTTATTTAGCTAGGATTTGTAGTTTATTGAATCTTATATAATGGCGGACTTACCTAAAACAGGACCGCGAACAACACATAGATAAGCAAACTTCCTGGATTGTCTGTGTTGTTCTATTTTGTGTTCTTTTATCCGAAATAACGTTGATTAAATGCCTCGTTCCATGAAAATAGCGCGATATTCTTGTAGACTATTTCTCTTCTACTTACACACTTACATCATCAGCCGATTGTAGGCACACAGCGAAATTAAAGTCGTGAGAAAGTTCTTTGACCCAACAGAAATAGACTATCGTAATTATAGCACCAAGCAAACGAAACAACAGTGCTCTAAACCAAATTGCACTCTGTTGATTAGATCTATGCTTTTTGAAACCACTTTGAATGTAAATAAATTTCGCTAACATAATAACCTCTTTTTCCCACAATAATGTCTTTGAAAATGCTTTGTTTTCAGATATATATAATATAATATATATAATATGATATATTCCCTTTAAAGTTACATTCGCGTTAACTTCTTCACGTTTGCTTATATTCACAGAAGACAAGTGAAAACAATTTCATTTTGTTAAAAATAAAAATAGTAGTCCAATAACACATCACGACCTTGAGTCTTGTAGGCAGCTGAGACGCTTGTAGACTTTTAAACGATACCAGTAGTTAAAGTTACCGTAAAGTATTTCCATTACACCAGAGGTTATAATAAAAATTGGTCCGCAAAAATATTTTTATAACACAAACTTTAAATTATTGAAACTTTCGTGAGACATTTAAATAAACTAATTAAAATAACGGCTTAAGCCGTAACACAAACTTTTACAGTTGCCACTTAGTTTTCATCCGCCTCACATATTATGATAGTAAGTCGTCCTGCCCAGTCAGATTGTGCACATAGGATTCTTACTCGGATCTTACATATTATCGGCTAATTTTTTATGTCAGCGGAACCAGGTGTGCATTCATGGTAATTTTTTTATTATAGAAAAGGCTATTGCTATACTATACTATACGCTTGCATTACTGTCAACACATATAAATTAGCTCGTACTTCATAACTAAGAAAAAATAAAACGTATTTCTAACTATCACACAGTAATAAGTCCGATATTTCCAAGTTTATAACAACACGTCGAAACGGTTGATTTGGCACGCTCGTCTATTACGATCAGTTTTTCTCGGAAATGTTGTTACATATATACGTCTTTAGAAAATCTTAATAGACAACGTACCGAAACATGATTTTCCTGATGTGCTGCCCTTTCGAGAGATGAATATAAAAGTGTCATAATCATCTGTATCAATTATTTTTGTGTGATATTATATTCTTTTATAAGTTGAAGTCACTGTAACAAAAATATACACATGTTGATTTTTTTTTTCAAAAAATCTGAACTTAACTGCTACTTAAATTTCTGTTCACGCCCTTTTTATATCCCGTCCCGAATATCACAACAGAAGCTGCAGATGAGTGGCCGGGAGTTTTAAGAAGTTTCTTACTTATGACAACAACCTGTATTACTTTTAATGATTGATTTTGCAAGTATAAAATGTACAGGCCTGTTAAAGGTGTAAGTAACGCAATTTATTTGCTAAATTTTATACAAAAATATGTTATGATCACTATTGGTTAGTCACAAAATAAAATAAATAAAACAAAGTTTATACATATCCATATACAAAATTACTGGCTAGTTGTGGAATATAAACAAAGTGTAGATAAAATTCGTGATAGTTTCGAAATTAACGACATCGGAATTCAGACTTTGGAATAGATTCTTCAAACAAATGTTTTTCAGGAAAATAAAATAGAAGTAGACGCGTCATCACAGTTTTAAATAACTCTGAATCGATACCGATTATACTCAGGGACTTGCTGTAATTTTTGTGCAATGTTTGCGAAATTGTACGGAGAATTTCCGAAAAGACTTTATACTTATCAAACGTAGTCCGAACAGATTTCAAATTTACTTATTCTAAAGTTGACATTTATTAAAATCCATTGCATATTCATGCATAATCAAATAATAATTAGACAATAAACGCCGTAAAAATAAGTTTTGAAATATTTAATATCATTATGCATTCAATTTCGACGTGTCGAGGTTAGCCGTAAACTATAATATAATAAATATATCACGAAATAATATTTTAAAAAATTGTTAAATTACGTAGTTTCGTTAAAGTTAGCAGCCTTAATTTACACACAGTTGTTTAGAATATCAAATAGCAATGAGATGTAAATTGATTTGGGTTGTTACATTATGATACAAGGTTATAGGCCGTAAGTCTTTTTTTTTTTATTCTGGGACATTATAGTTATAGAATGTTACTATTTTACAAGGCCTTTTTAATTGCTGCTAAAGGCATGCGGTGGCAGAGTGTAGAAGGCGTTTAGTCGAAACTTTGCAGTAACTGTAGCTCGATGGCATCCTCGGAAGCCTCGGTTCGGGCAGATACTTTACTTTTATTACCGGGTTGGGAGGGCCAGCGCCGAGCTCGTAGTCGCTTCGGCGGACGCACCGTGGAGTGACTAAGCTCAAGGGCCCGAATATAATAATAGCACTCCGAGTAGCATGGCGAGTCTCAGCTCGATCGGTTGCCATTATCAAATTATTATTTTATTTATTTCATTACTTGAAAAGATGAATTATAAGTAATAAAATCTGATATAAATAAACGTGATAGTTAATTTATAGCAGCGTGTAAAAACTTCGAAAAATTCTTTACCTTCTGTACTATAATCAATAACTTTAACTGTACTTAAGCTGAGTGCAATGACCTTGCAGACATCAATGGAATGTATGTAACCTAATAAATTTAACCTTTTCTATAAACGAACATCACATATTATATCGTAAGAGGAGGCATTTATACGACGAAATCGTAAAAATTTTACTACAATAAGTAAGATTTGCTAAACTGGTGAGTGGTCATGGTCAATTTTTGGTATATGTCTAGGTAGTCAAAAGGTCGTGGGCTTGCAATGCACGCAACACCGATGAATAAAATAAATATTATACACAAATAACTATGACCTGCGAACAAAACTCACGAATAATACGTTTCGGCGATAGTCGCCGCGGCGGCCGCTAGTATACATATGAAGTTATACAAACAAATGATAGCGAATAAAAAAACGCAACACCTTTCCATTCCAAAGCGATTTCATCGTTAACAAGTTGAATCGATTCATTTTACAAGTCTTACTTTTAAATTTTACATACGACTTACGCATGGTTTCTAAAAAGTCAATCAATTTTAATTACGATCAACCGCTAGTTAATCTTTGTTTAATCTATTTAGTTTAAACTGTTAGAACGCCTGTTTGCTTTTAATCTGTAAAAGATGTCGTGAGCAAATTGATAGGCGTGTTAGTCGAATAACAATTTGACATGTCTTTCTGAAAGCGGTGCTACTTTCGTAATTGTTAAGAATTGACAACAGTTAGACAGAATAATTACAGAATAATTGCATTTGTAAATAATGTAATTTGTGTCCATATTTAATATGTTCACGTAAATCGTGAATGTCAAAATGCTTAGTTATTCTAAGGCACCGGTGTTACTTAAACACCATGTAATATCGGACATCGGCCATGAGAATAGTTTTACAACCAAAAAATACACGGCCGTGTGACCTGTTCGTCAAGATAAGCATTGTTTTTATCAGATTTCAAAACTGAAGATTCAAATAGATATTCCTTCGTTATGTTTTGGTAAATGAATGTTAGATGACATTGTATTCAAATATTCCCTATTATTTTTTTATTTGTGAAAGTAGGATGAGGTGAACAAGGCATGACCTTGCAATAATATACTATGACTGCTGATGATTTTCATTTAACAGCGTTGCATGCTGCTGTTACATTACAAATCGTATCTATAACTAATCATGTCATAAGACCTGTTTCCTACTTCAATAAATAATATTATCAATAAATATGCTACCCAGACGCTTTTACAATGGTCTAATACTTAGGATGATACGCGTTCTTAATCTTAAACGTAAATCCTTCAACTTGCGAAGTGTAACAATCTCTACTTGTCGGAAGCTATACCCACCTAGTCGGCCTCCACGCATAGCCTCTATGCATATTACCCGTTCAATAATAGAATTGATGGTATGGAACAAGTCGCGTGACGTTATCAAAATCGAGGCCTAGCCATCGAATGCGTCGACGTTGATGATCTCATCCACATGCCTCGTTGAATTTGTATTGCCTTGTATTTCAAATATGGCGCGTAAGATATGGAAAAATAACTTTTGTTTTATATTGTTAGAATATAAATTTGGTGATACTAGATTTTTTTCGTTTTCGGCCACTGACCTATTATGAATTTCACCAAAAAATTCAAGCCAAAAAACGTCATAACTTCTAACATCTTACTAATAAGTTCCAACATGTACGTGTAACGTGCGTTGAGATCGCATCATAATTAACATTACTTAATTATAATTTTTGTTATCAATATAGAAGACACTGTCCAAGTGGACATGGTGCTTCTAAAATACTGTCACTTATTTATTGATTATTATTTTACTTCTATTGAAGCTTACGGGACCATAGAAACTTTATGTTTATGCTTTCGTATTGTAATTACTTTTTAATAACTTTTGTATTTACTAATTTCAGATGGCGTGGCTGACTGTCATATTAATAGGAGTATTGGCAAAACATCTTATTAATTGTGCTCCAAGTGAAAACGAAAAGATAAAAAATATCCACAAATCAGAACACCATGAACCAAAAATAAGCGACGAAAGTTATTCAGTATTCGAAAGCGACGATGTTACTAACAAAAAAGAATCACAGAGACACAAGAGATGGTACGATAACTTTCCTTACAATTATCCGCCACCGTACGTTAGACCTTATGATACTGGCTCCGAGCTGGAAAACAATTTGTCATACATAAAGTTGCGTCTACAAGAAATACTGAACATGGCAAAGTCGCCTCCGCCGTTGCCTCCACCTAGCTTCTACCCGGTATACGTGTCGATTTACATACCTCAACCACAGTGCGGCTGCAATCCTACCAATAACGCAGAATCGAATACAAAAGCGCCTGTACCGACGCCTAGTACGACTGCATCAAACGAAACTGTACCTGATCTGCACGACAGGCTGCCAGAAATGGAAGACGAACGTCAAAATTGGGGAATTTTAGTGAATAATACTCTGTCCGATTATGACGATGATGATGATGGAAGCAGGCCTATTTCACTAACACCTATATTCACTGGCGACGACGGTGGAAGGCCCGCTCCTCCAGTTGACCACGGAAGCAAGCAGGACGATATAAACAATGTTGAAACGCAACGGATCACTACAGCAAGTCCTCTTATATTCGAACGACCTCTAGCACCCGTAGAACGACCGAATGCTTGTGATAGTGCAGTTATGAGCTGCTGCTTTGGACCGGATCCGACGTACAAATGCGTGCAATCGCGAGGTTGCCGAGACCGCTCTATAAGTCAAAATCCGTGTAATCCTAAGTTCGTGCTTAGCGTTTTATCGAGGATTCAGAGTTACTACAGTTAAGTATTCACTCTGCCAAAATCGATGAAGTCATTTGTTTATATAAATAATTAAATAAAAATCAATGCGTTATCAAGACCGGAAAGTTAATTTTTGTTGAGTAAGTCGTACAACGTATGATTATGAGTTGCTTCACAGCTATTACACGTTAAAGATGAACTATTTCTAAACTTTTAAAGGCAAGATACATATTATACAAATTACGCAGTAATTAAATTGCTTCCTACAGCATTTTAAATGTTATATTAAGCTTAAAATCTAATTAATAAAATGCTTTAATGTGCAAGAGCTTTCGATGATTGTATTATTTATATCAGATGTTCAATCCCTTCATATTGTTTAGTTTTTTATATTATATGTCTTAAAAATAATGTTCACAATCCGTAATGCAATGATGCTGTAAATTAAACTTTTATGTATATATCATAAAATGTGTTCGTAATGCTATCAATACGAGCCAAACGTAACCTTATACGATAGTCGAAGTTATTTCTTAATTTTGTATACAATAAAAGAAATTTTGGAAAGTATCTATATATTGTACAAAGTACTAATACATTTATTATGATTGCTGTAAACATAATATAAACAGTTCTATTTTGTTATTTTATATTTTTAAATTGCTGTGACTATAATAAACCTTATTATTATTTATGTTCAAGGGATTAGTATTTAGAAATAACGGTCAGCCTGAAATCAGAAGATCTTAGATTAACTGTGGTTAATTAATTATTGTTCAACAAGGCACTTACGCTGTCTACATATAAAAAACAAAAGAGTTCATAATTGTTTTCTAAATTACGATTTTTACAAAAATATATTATGTTTTTTAAACCTTGCGTCGATGGTTTTAAATAAGTAATATTAACAAAAAATGTAATGCCACATAAAACAGTATTACAAAACACAACTCTTCCTGGACTAACAAACATGGAAATGTCTAATTGAAAATTGTTAATTTTACCTATTACTTATATATCTTTCTTATTATTAGTACTGCATTATTTATAGTTTAAAATCATTTAAAGTTTGAGATTGCTTTATATTTAAAGTGCCGACTTTTATCAGAGCGCCTGCCATTCCAGTGCCGCAATTACGAAATACTAAATCTTTGCAGACTTTTAAAAGATGAGATTCAACGTCTCTACGATTTTTATGATATAGTTGCTAAATTGCTTACAGTAGAATGAAAAAGTAATAATATGGAAAGTTACATATTTCTAAAATGATTGTTCGTTTGGTTTACAAAAATAAAAGAGTAACACTTTCGTTTATAATCAGGGTTATCATCATCTCCCTTCACTGTCCCCACTTATGTAGGGTCGGCACAGTATGTACTCCTCTTCCATATATTCTGATCTCTACTGTAAACCGTATTGTAACTGATTTTGGCTATATTTTAGGGTCGGCCGCCCGCCTTATGTCAACCCTCTTCGGGAATCAATCATAATTTTCGTTATAGGAAATAACGGTACAAAATATTTTTGAACTTGTTTCTACATTATCCATACTTTATTCTTACTAATAGCTTATTGTAACTTTAGTATATTAAGCAAGTATCAGACTTCATTTAGAAAATGCAGCAATTTATTGAGACTGGCTATAAATTATATTTCAGACGACAATCTTTTTTTTATATATATATTGCAGAAAAACATTTATAAGGATTTTATTATGAAACATTACATAAAGAGAACAAAAAAAAGATAAAACATGGAATTTCAACATCAACATTTTGAATTAATCGTTTTAAATTTTGTCATTTATTAACGATTTGTTCCACGGTTTGCTAGCCTATTAGCTATTGTGCCGAGGTTTCTATTTCTGGCAATTACAAATATTTATTTCAGGTCTAGTTTTTATCCTTATGTGAAATTTGACGAATAAAACGTAAATAATACAAAAGTATCTAATCTGTCGCAAGGCTGTGTACACCTAAATTTCAAGCAGCAACAAAAATAAACATAGTTTAATACAACTTGGCGCACAATCCGATTTTATTTGTTTCGTAGTGAGGTAAATTTATTATTATTATTATTTGTCGATCTGAAGCTCGGCGATGAACAAGTAACGTAGACATATATTCTAACCGCTCACACTAAAAGAGATGTAAATGTGTACTTCACCTTGGCAAATGAAGTTAGAAAAGCCCGACTGTGTAATTCCACCTTCACCTCAGCCTATGATCGTCCGTTGCTGGACGATCAATGGGGGAGACATTGATCGCATCATTGGGGTAAATGTGCCATAATCGCCACGCTTGGCAGGAGGATTGGCGATCGCAGTATGTTCCACCGTACTAAGAAAAATGTCGCTGCTGCCAGTCCTCCGGTGGCTTTTATATCCAGACTCCAGACAAACAGACATGTTCATGCACACAAATGTTTGTCTTGGGTGGGAATCGAACCCACGACCTACGGCGCGGAAGGCAAGTGTCTTGCCACTGCACCAACTGGTCAGTCAACTGTGTAACTCAGTGATGATTAATTTTTTTTGCCACAATGTAAAATAAAACATTTATAATTTAAAATGCAATAATACTAGAAAACCGGCTTTTCCGTCGCAATTGTTAGCTCTATTAAGAGATTCAAGCCGGGCAGTATTCTCTTCAACCTTCAAGGCATCGGATGTTTTTGAAAAACCTATGACCAGCTCCGAGGCCGTGTATACAGTAAATAATTGTGGGGTCTGCATATGATATTGTAAGTTTTTGTCTGTCCAGAGACAATAAAGAAGCATCCTAAGTGATAGTGTTTTTAAAACAAAAGTGATATACTACCGAAAATATTACGTCAAGGCAACCAAATAAATTAAGGTAAGACACCATTTTCTTTATTCCAGTTCATGGAATTATTTAATAAATTAAATAAGTATTAAGAATATTATCAGTAAAAACATTGTTATTATTGAAATGAAAAAATAATAATATGACTAGAAGAGAAAAATATATCTACGTTCATAATTTTGGTTGTGACTTTTCAAAAAGGATGCTATTTTTTTCTCATCCTAAATTTTCATCATCTTGAGATGACCGGAAGCCTCGTTCTCCTTCCATTTCCTCATCTTATTTCTTTTTAACCTAACCTGCGTCCTGCTTACATCACGGCTTCACAGCTACAATATTTTTGTATTTTGTGGACAGTAGCTCGTCGTTCAATTTGCTATTTATTACATATCTACCATAAAAAGTTCTTTCACGTATCTGCGTTATCCTCTAAAAAATAATTATAGCGACGTCGATCAAATTTACGAAATAAAACAAGCTCTTATTTAACTCACTTAAGACAACATGCTTATTGGCTTAAACAAGCAAATATTATAATTCTCTTTTGAAATCTATTTCATTATTACTGTGTAAGCAGCTTTTAATATTATAATATTACAAGGAAAACCAAAGTTCGTCTCCATATTTATCCTTTATGTTATCTTTATGAATTACCAATGACGCATCTGCGCACCACAATATTACATCAAAAGGACATAAAACAATTAATTCTGATAAACGGAAACAATACGAACCGTGCAACTAATTTGTTCGGTCCTGTGCAAAGTTTTCAAAGAATTTTACAAATAAACTAGCGCTTTGAAGTTTATTGCAATACTGGTGGCTATGAGCAACGGCTCATGTCAGTTTAGAACTTGTCTTGTTTCAATACTAAGTTTTCAAGTTTTGAAGTTGAACCTCAATTGGATATCGTGAGTATATTCAAACTGTATAATTTACTTTTCAATAATATTAGTCGAAACATCAAGGTTCAAGTACACGTTCCTTTATGCCATCAACCAAACAACGGTATTGAGTCCAATGACAAACTCTCCAAACAACATTTTAGCTAATGGTGCCATATATCCGGTTACAAATTACTATACTTTCAATCTGTAATCTACGGCTTTTTACGTTCAACTATTAGAACATTCTAGAAAAAGCGCCCTGTGATAACTGATATGGGATAGAAGTCCATAACAACGCCTAACCTTATATAATGTATAAAACCTTCTCTTTAGTTTATTTTCACATATTTAGTAAGTGCATGCTATATTTAGTAAATGAATTTAGTTCGTAACAAGAGACTACCATCGCAGTGTTATACTTCTACGTTTTCCTTATAGGATGCTGTCATAGTACGTACCACTAATAAAGATTTTAAAAGTAAACTATTAAAACTTTCGTGAGACATTTTTTATTAAACTAATTAAAAAAACGGCTTAACTCACAAGGCTTAACAACAATCAGGGCGAGTGTGAGTGAATTAATGGGCTTGAAGGACCCCCGACGGGTCTGAAACTAGTCGGTACATACACCGGAGCGCACGTGAGTTAAGCTGTTATTTTAATTAGTTTTTTTGAAAGTAAAAGTTCTAACATAACTATCATGACACTATATTTTACATGTGATAAATATCACTGTTTTCAATTCGAAAATTTCGCACTTATTGCATAAAATAGATCCAAACATACTGTTATTACCTTTAACGTTTTTAACCTTTTCAGATGGCATTTAATATTGTTGCAAAATTACTTGCGACATGTCTATGCATAGCAACTGCTATTGCGTGGGATCTTTCTCGTGAAACCCAGATCAGAAGTCTATCAAACCAAATCGATTACATGAAAAGTTTGCTTAACCAGCCCAATTTACCTTTGAATAAATATAACTATGGACATGAATCTTCTTCGGATAATATCAACAGGAATATAGATTACGAAAGATATTTAAAACAACAGTATATACTACCGATACTTAATTCCTTAAATGATATATCAGAACAAATTATTAGCATAATCAAACCTAATGCACAGCAATCACATATTAAAGTACCGCTTTCATTGAATTTTTATCCTCCAAATCCTAATTTCGGAGATATCAATGATAAATCGACGCCTTTTAGCGCCCAATTCGGTACTGTTAATGGATGGCACGTACCTTCACATACCCAAAGTGGAAGCAGTGGAGGAAGCAGTTACAGTAACGTTGCATTGCGGAATAGCCCTGCCAGCGAATTTGGTTCATATATGCCTCCAAGTCCTCCTCAATCTCATGGCTTTATATCCGGTGATAGCTCGGGTACTTTAAGTTACGATTCGCATAGGTTAGGAATGGGTAATCAAGATATACCTGCAAGATTTCCGAATGTAGCAAATAGATACCCCGCAGACTATGAACCGGGTCAAAATTGGGGGCCCGTTAAAGAAACGGAGGACGATGATGACAATGTACGACCAATTTCATTACAACCTACAAAAAAACCACCACAAGTGTGTAATTGCGAAGAAAAAGTAAGTAAAATAGAATAAATTAACTACTTGATAACAATACATACTGTATTGAATTAGACTTAGAGAAAAATTAAAAGAGATCACTCTTACTGATATTTTATAGAAAATCTGTTCCTTCGGTAAAACCTAGTCTGCTAAAAGTAAGTGCAAAATGTCAAACAAATCATTAGTTTATAATCTCAATACCGATATAAGAAATTGTCGTAAAATTGTGAACTAAATGAATCTTTACAATTTGTCCTTTTTTTCTGTAGTTTATCAATCGAAGAAAAATCTTCAAATTGTTTTATAAAGTTAAACTAAAAGACAAAATTTTTCAAAAATTAAACTGTACTTACTTAAACTGTTAATATTTGTAAACTGTAATTTTCTGATCACAATATCAGATTATATGAATTAACGATGCTTACAATTTTTTTTTATTTACGAAATAGTATATTTTGTCACTGTCACAAATTAATAGGACCTGACGATAGAAAATAATTAGTAGAAATAATAATTCAAGGAAGATATATGGTACAATGACTGACCGGTTGGCGCAGTGCCAAGACTTGCCTTTCGCGCCGCAGGTCGTGGGTTCGATTCCCATTCAAGACAAACATTTGTCTGCATGAACATGTTTGTTTGTCTTAAGTCTGGATGTAAAGATCACTGGAGGACGGGCAGCAGCGTCCTTTTCTTAATACGGTGGAAAATACTGCGATCGCCAACCCGCCTGCTAAGCGTGGCGATTATGGCACATTTCCCCCCAAAGATGCGATCCATGGTGGAGGCCTACATCCAGCAGTGGACGATCATAGGCTGATGTGGAGATGTGTATGGTACAATTAAATTATCGAAACTTTCGTCAGACATAATTAACCAAAATAATTAAAACAGCTAAACTCAAGTTCAATCTGTGTAGATACCGACTAGTTTCGGACCAATCGGAGGTACCTTGTTAGGTTGAGTGGGATGAATTCGCAGTCACGCCCCGTCTCGCACTGGTCGCACATAATTACTAAGTAAGAAATACACAATATATTTTTTTTTGTTTTAGAACAAAAACGTAACGTCTTTACCACTACAACTTAATCTAAAGAGTACAGAAACAAATCCTGTCACTTGTAAGTCAGTTATTCTGCTTTGCTGCGTCCCCGGGAAGACTGAGCAGCAAAGGAAGGAATGCTTCACAGCACAGGGATGTCTAAAGAGCTACTACACGGGAATAGCATGCTTGCCTGTTGTAATTCAAGATATATACAAAGATTTATACGGAAATCTTTAGACGAGTAATTTTCAGAAGCACCGCCAAAATTTAAAACACCTAAGAATTTTATTAAATGAGCATACAATGTAAAACTAACACTAATTACTGATACACTAATACAGTTTTTATAGATGAGCTATTATATATTACACATGAACACGATTTAAATAACTGTTTCATAGAACAACCTTTAGGTCCCCATCCAATTCTCTCTCCTTTTTTAATCCTCTACTCAATCTTATACAATGGCAGGCGAAGCATCTATTTTTCATAGAAGAAAGTGGTAAACGAGCCAGTAGACACCCGATATTAAGTGACCGCTACTCATACAAGTTGATAAAGTGCAGATGCATCTCCCATCCCATCTTCCCATCTTTTTCTTACAAGAAAGGAATAAAAAGGGGTAGAGGACTGGAATTAAGCCTTCGAAATCTCACTCATCTGATGAAACCGGGAAATACGCAGAATCATCGTGTTTCACCGGGTGAAGCGACGTGCTCTACCACTACCATCTATCATCTATTCATTGCACACATTAAATAGTATCGTTGGTGACTAGTTGGAGCTGCTTACATAAAAACTATGTATTGTCCAAACGCCTGCCGTTGCAGTGCGGCAGTTATAAAATACCTGTGCTGCATATTGAAAGTAATATATTCACGCAAAGCTAATTTGAAGTATCTTATATATTTCATTAGATATGACTATTTAATTTACAGTAAAAAAAAATTGAAACTAACGTCTTACTGGATTCGCCAAACTGGTGAACCATGTATTGTGCGTAGAATACAAGATTGATTCTGAACTTAAAATAAACGTGCGTTAGTCTCTTTAACATGGAAGCGATGAGCAAACTTAGCAAGAGAAGCGGCCATTATTCTCCTGTTCACGTACAGATAGATCTGCATATCTGTTGGCAACTGGTTTCGCACGCCATTTTTATTATTAGTATCGAGCGGATCAAGAACGAGTTAACACGTATTTTGGTCTTGACGTGTTAGCTTGGCTACAATGATAATCATTTTGGTAATTAATCGATGACTAGGAACCGTAATCGAATATTTGAAAGTGTTAAATATTTATTTAGTATAATATCTTTGAAAAGTAATCAATAAGCAATCATAAATGTAAGTACAGTTTTGAATATAATTTATAGTGAAGTTTGAGTTACCAACACGACTATTTGCGAAAATCGTTTAAGTGAATTACTTTTAATGAATTAATAAATATATGCTAGCTATTCGTAAAGGTCAATATTAAAAATACACTTTTTTTTAACGAGATATGTTTTTACTATATTTACTGTTTACTGCTTTTAAAATAATTAAAGAACATATTAATTTATAAAATATTTACTGCGCAAGAAGTAAAAAAAGGGAGGAGAGGAATACATAACAAACACCGCAATTGTAAAACAGATGAAGATATGTATTAGGTACGAATACAAAAGCTGCAGAACAGAATAATATTAAACATAAATTATGTTCTTCTGAGCAGTTACACTATGTTTGTTCACTTTTATATAATTTATAATTAATAACTACATTGCGATCTTCATTTTCATCTCCCTGCCCTTTTCCTACATATTTCTCTCTATCAGCCCTCACACCTGATTGCATGCCCTTCGTACATCATCTTTCCGTTACGATGTGGGCATGATATTTCTTAATATTATACACTGGTCTCGCTTTATATATAATAAAGCGAGGCGATAAAAATGTTACATTCAAATAGTGGCATTCGTATTTGAGACTTTATTTTACGCGCATTAATTTTAACAAAGACAGAGAAAAAAGGTGAAACAAATACCTCCTTTTAACTATATACAGGTAAATATCGTTATATCAGAATCAACATTTGTAATTTGATTTTTATCATTGATAGTTTAATAAAAATACACTAATTAATTTTCATTTTTTTATTTAATATTTTAATATATCACCAAGTAAAAATATACTTAAAGATTTTATTTGAATTACAGATGAAAGCAGTTCTGCTATTGAGCTTGTTTGTGAACATATTGATGATAAGCAAAGCTGGCCACCACACAAGGCGCGTCAGACACAGTGACCTACATTCAAACATACACGGAAGACAAAGTCAAGGCAAAGTGCGACAACAACGCCAGTGGCAGGCAGAAAACTACAGAGGTTATCAACTACAATATTATCCAGAATATAACAATGGCAATCGAGAAGAAGCACTTACGGCCGAAATCATAAATTTACTTCGTGAATTAAAAGTGAATTTATCTACCCAAAAGCAATTACAGTACAATCAACCTATCCACATTCCATATCCTGTACCACTTTCGATTCAACATAACGTTCCTCCATCTATGACCGGTCCGAAGAAGCCAAATATTGTGATAAACAAACAAATACCAGCACTTCCTAGTCGAAATAACTTTGACGATTATGATGACAAAGATTACATGAGACCGATTTCTTTAAAGCCGGTAACGGAAGCAGCTTCATCTACAACCAAAACCACTGAGAAAACGAATGACTCTGAAAGCAGTATTGTAAGTACGCCCAATATCATAATTTTAAGAATAAAAAAACCTTACATACCTCTGGAGTACAAGAAAAGAATGCGCATATGAATCAACATTAATAAAAAAAATTGATATAGAACAACAGCCTGTAACTTCATTAACCAACATCAAAAAATAAGGTGGTTATCAATTCGGTTGTATGTTTTTTTATGTTTGTGAACTTCGTTATTTATAAAACGATTTCAAAAAACATATTTTGTTGGAAAAGGGACATTCGCAAGTTGGTCTCATTTAATTTTGGTCATATGCATATAAAAACAACAATTTATTAAAATACATTTTGAAAAAAAATTAGCTCAAACTTTTATTCAGTGTTTAAAAGCAAAGGTAATTCATATGCTTTTTTGTCAAATGAATAACATTATGTACACCGTGAACTCTTTCTATTGAGGCCGTTTGATTTTAAGACGCGCATATTACGAATATACTGAAGGTTAAAGTTTTTGCAAACAATAGATTGCAAATAAATGCGGACCGTATTTCTTATAAGCTGATCGAAACAGGCTCTTTTGAAATAACAAAACATACAATGATATAATAACTTTAATTCCCTTAAAATTTATTCTGATTTTAAAGCAGTAACAAGTTATGACCCTTATTATACATTCGTATAGATCGCATAGTCTTAGAACATTTGATACTTTGATATCACCTTGTATACTGTTGAACTGTTTACGTCATACCTCTTAACTCAAGCGACAACTTTCGGTTTAATAATACTTGAGCTATTAAGTTAAACTTTCAGTACAAACTACAATCAGTATCGTATTCTAAAGTTAACAGAATATCATCTGCCACGAAAGACTTCAAAAATCAATCGTAATGCTTACGCAAAAAAGTAGATATAGTTAGTGTTATATTAAAAAAAATGCGTGGCGACATCTTAATCTACCGATCAAATATACCAATTAGACCTTAAGACTTGAGCTCGGATTTTATTTAAACTTTTTTAAAATTGTTTCTTATAGAATCTGTACATAAGTGGCGACGGTATGGCAGTATTTTAATAACATTATACAGTATACAATAACAACATTATACAGTATAACATAACAATTTACAGAAGGACCTTCTGTAAATTTTGGAACATAAAATCCCCGTCAAACCCGGATACCGATTACTTGCTACCTGTGTGTGACTGAAAATATGTAATTTATTATCTACTAATCTGCATTAGTATTGTGGCGAAGGCCTACCTTTGCCAACCAATCAGGGTTTATCAGGGTTTAGCTAATCAACTGTCAGAAAAAATAGGATGTTCAGACAAATTGTCGATTTCTTCTTTAATCACCGAATAACGCACCGTTTCTTTATTTTTCAGGTATTCAAGGATATTGAAGCTGAAAGTCAAAACGTTATCGGAGAACCATCAACCTGCGAAGGTGCTATCCTCGCTTGCTGTAGATTTGCACAGCCTAAAGAGAGACAGATGTGTTTCTCTGCATATAAATGTAGTAAAACATACGCTACAAAAATGGCATGTGATAAAAATGTCATACAAGTTGTGGTTCAAAGATTCGTCGACACATATGCTCCTAAGTAATTTTACAAATGCCTGGAAACGAAATAAAGGATGTGTTATTTTGGAAGGTCACGAGAGTGATCATAGAAATACTTATTTCTACTTAAAATTATGTGGATACCGTTAAAAAGCAAATTTTTGATTACGACAAGAGATGGCTTTAGGCTTTATTTGAGATAGCGGGGAAGACAAAAGACGCGAAAGAATAATAAAAAAAAACTGTAGGATTATATACATATCTAATGTATATACATCTAATGTACGTACATATAATATGTTAAGCACCTTTATGAAGGTGATTGGAAATACCGACGTTGAATTCATCCTACGACCTCATAAGAGGAAAAATTTATTATTTGTCTTCGTCGTATATTATGTGTTAAATATTTATAATACAAACATTACTATGTTGATTTTCTATTCTATATTCTTTAGCGACGGGACAAAGAGAAGATTTAATGTGAATCATATAGTCGCGTTTGTGCTTGTCAATTTGAAACGTAGAAGGATACGTTTTATTAACCAATAATTATAACAATAAGCGCATTTTTAAAGAAAATATAGTATTGCTCGAAAACTTTAAAGGCCGGCAACGCATTCGCGGTTCCTCTGGTGTTGAGAATGTCCATGGGCGGCGGAGATCGCTTGTTATTGGGCGACCCATTGCTCATTTGCCCCTTGTCATATAAAAAAAAAACTATTACAGTCAGCAGAAATAGACACTGTGGCTGTACCCATGCAGAAAGTAATGGATATCTACCAACAGTTAACGTACTGACAAAGCCTTATATGTTTTAAGTATCTATTTAACGACAAAAGGTTCAAAGGTTACAATAAGATACCATAAACTGCGCTTATTGTTCATTTGACAAGGATCATTATTTCATATTTTAATAAAAATCTACTTGGAAAATTGAGATTATTTTTATGTTAGATTATAATAATCACCTGTTTGAGCATCCCAACTCTTCCTTATTTTGTAAAATATTATAGCATTATTGCGTAATGGAAAAGTACAGAAAGTAATTTCATCTAATTCTCTTCTATATTAACAATTCCGTGTCACAAACAGACATTGACAGTTATAATTGAGTAGTGACTTCGTGAAGACAGTAACGCATGGCACTTCAATTTCATCACGAAACTTTATCAGTGATATATATGTTATATAACTAAAGTTGCGGTTTCTACTTCCACTATCTAATCCCCTAATTTTACAGCGCAATTTACGTCTCCTTACGGTAAAATCGTCTATGATGAAAGTAGTTTGAGTGCTCAGTTTTTCCATTGAACATTTAAACAGAGACGTAGGCAACGAACCAATTAATAATTAAATTTCATGAGTTGTGAGTGCGTCTGCGACAAACCCACATTGCACGATTGATTCATCTTATACTCTACTAGGTCATAGAAGACTTACAAAATATCCTGAAATAATATTACGCTTATAAACGCCAATTTATTTATTTTTTTTTATATTTACTATCTACTACATTTCACTTTTTTATTATTAAAACTGTAATTAATTACTTAGTTAATACTTCAAAGAAATTATTAAATTGTAAAACAATGAATTTCAGATCCAATTTGGCGGCTATCGTCATAGATCCAAGAATATACAATTACATCCTAATGTTACTAAAAATTCGTTGTATATCAGATTTCAGACATCAGAAAAACACAGAAGTATCAAACTCAAAATCTATTGCATCGTCTTTTCTTTTCATACAACAGCAACCAGTACTGCTACGTAGGTCTTCCATAATCAAAATGTCTGATTTCACCAACAAACAAGAACAGTACATTTTTAATAAAGTGTACGCTGACACGCCGTTTCGGCTCGCTAAACACAAGGTCAGACCGAATTCATTACGTATAGTAATATAAACATTTTTTGCCTCTTCACGTTGCTTAGAATTAATATACGTAAAACATTTAAACACATTATACAATCTTAATATCTTTGTTGATTAGTAAACCGACAACCTGGAGAAAAAGCTTATTGCAAAAGCCCACAGCGAGGTAACATTCTAGCTTTCTTTTGCCGATTCATTGATGGGACTTAGATTCAAAAATTATTATGGTAACAAGTAGTACAATGTTATCTTCAAAAGAGACTATCATACGCATACAGTCGTTTATCAAGATTTCCAGAAGTTTGAGAATCGCCATATTATTACGAATGAAGGCTGTAATTTTAAAACAGGTGAATGTCCTGCACGTACAAATGCTTACGAATAAAAATAAAAGTGATCATGGTGAAAGTCGTGATATAGGATTCTAGTATTATCAAGATAATTATTTTTATTCAAATTTCCAGAATGAGATTGCAAACCTATAACGTAGGTGTTAAAGTGTTTTACATTTTCAAGCATAACAAACAAATGGCTTTGCCAATTTTTGTCTCTAAATGTACAAAAGATATATTTCAAATACGAGATAATTAGAGTGAGTGGGGGGGAAGATCGAACGGTTTTTTGATGAGATGAGCAGTGTTGTGTTTGACGTCTTGTAGAACAGTACATATTAAGCTAAAATTATATCTATAGTGAATAAAGTACAATGAGCATATTTTTATGTCATATCGATAAATCCCCGTTATATTAATTCAAAAGCCAAAAAATAGAATAATAATGATTTTATCGAAAGAAAAAAACAGGGGGAAAGATGAAAGGGTGGTGTGGAAAGATCGAAGTAGTTTCTAAAATTGTTCAAATTAATGTCAGACGATATTGACGGTCAATAGGCTACAATTTTAAATGTCCTGACACTTCAGAACTATCTATAATATCAAAATACCTTCAAATAACAAAGATAACACAAATTATTTGTTTTTA
>DWLR01000839.1:0-21633 GCA_018246295.1 Papilio alexanor hazarajatica | reverse complement strand
ATATATATATATATATATATATATACTAATTATATTTTCTTTGGTGAATGTTGAATGTGAGTTATTATTCGATATTATCGAACGACATTGACAATGACAAGTCTTCTTTCTACAATTGGCAGATGTACTACATAAAAGTAGTTGCAAGTTGGTTGCAATGAAAATTTTCAATAAAAAAAATCCATTTTATTGTATTTGCTAGAACTACTATTTAGAAAATCACTACAGGTTGCTAAAAAACAAAGCACCAGAAACGCAAAAATAAAATAGGAAACATCGCAGATGTTATAAAAAAATCTACCTGCAAAAAGTAGACCAAATCCAAATCTTACAGCCATAGATATTATTTTAGTCAAAACCAAAGTTTTTCTAATGGAATAAAAATGTACTAACCTTTAGGATCTTCGTCACTATCAAGTTCACTTGTACAGTACAGTATATTTATTTTATGATTCTCCACTTTGTGTATATATTGGCTTAAAGGTCTCGCTACCAGGGCATAAAATCTTCAAAAAAAAAGTGTATAAGTAAATTTTATTTGATCTAAACTATTTCCTTCTTTACATTTAAAAAGAAAAATACACGTCTTATTTCAGAGAAATTTTTAGAAAAATTAAATTTTTACTGCATTTATTTTCACTATAAACCTACGAAATAGCAATATAATCAAAAATATTGTGTTCGTTATGTATGTAACGTACTTATTTAACGGCCATGCTTTTTATAAATTCAAATCATACCATAGAGTACAATATTCAAGCTATTTTGTCATTTTGATGGAGGTTGAGTTCTGATTTAGTGCTTCAGTTGGTAACAGTCACGATATTTCAGATTTAACAGCTGAATCCCAATAATTACAAAATATTTTTGTCATATTGTGTCTATATTACTTATTTAGTAAACACTGATTGCGTTGGGGTAATTTACAAACATTCAATTTAGCCTCGAAATCTGTTTAGGAAATCACGTATTTGTGTTCAGATTTTCAGTGTTTATTCCTAATGTTCTGATACTACGCTGGATTCTGACTCCTACTATGGATATTGACGTTAGTAAGGAAAATATACAACCTTTAAGAGGTGGTAGAAATCCTTTACAGTTGGGGACTGCATTGCAAGCTCAGTCGGATGTTGATGCTCAAAGACAGCTTCAATTACAAAAAGAGTAAGTCTGAATCTATTTCATATAATTATTCTACCTTAGTATACTTTGCTGACATCTCATTTTACTTGATTAATATTACAAAAAGATATTTCTACAAAGGCCTTTTAATAACGTCCAATTCACGTTCTAACATCCTTATTCCTTTAAAAATATATTTTATCATTTCAAATGTACGCCCAGTGTATATCCATGCGTCCCTTATTGTTTAACATTGGCAATAAAAACAGTATACATAAAAAAATTAAATGTTTGCATTAGGGAACATGAAGCAGCTATCAGACAGTATCAAGGCACAGATCCCTTGGATCCATGGTTTAATTATATCCAGTGGGTTGAACAATCCTTTCCCAAGCATGGCCATGAAGGCCATATAGATAAGCTAATAAAAGACTGCTTGCAATTATTTGAAAAAGATGAAAGATACTATCAAGACAGAAGACTTGTAAAGCTATGGATAAAATATGTAAGTGCAGAAAATATTAATTGATATATAAATGAGTATTTTCAAATAAAAACAACATTTATGATGTTGGAATCTTTTTGTTGTACATATATTGTTTTAAAATATACATACAGGCTGCATGCTTGCATGCACTTTAGGTTCCTTTTTATGGCACATATAGGTAGTTCAAAGCATCTGTTACAGGACCTGGTTTAAAATCTTATCAATGTGTAAATACTAGTACAACTGTTTGTTTTCGATTGAAATATCTTATTTTTTTTAATTTGGAATATATGGTGTACTTAAAATGAAATACAAACCAATGCATGTTACAATTTTAATTAAACAGTAACACACATTGTATTTAAGTACTCAAAAGCTTTGCTATAATTATTTTAACTGTAATTACTAATTTTAACTTTTTATTTCTTATTCTTGTAATAATTTTAAGGTGGACTGTTTATCAAATCCTTTGGAGATTTACCAAAGATTATATAACACCAGAATCGGGGTGGAATGTTCTGAGTTTTACCGTGCGTGGGCTTGTTACTGTGAAGAGTCTGGTGATTACAAGAAAGCCAATCAGGTCTATATGTTAGGTCTTCAGGCTAAAGCACAACCCTTGGAAGAGCTTGAGCAAGCACATATGTAAGTAGCTTTAGGACTGATTTAATTTTATTGCGCAGTAATTTAATTATAATATTAGATTAAGTAACTATTATGATAAATACAAGTATAGTAATTCAATTAAATATATAGATTTAGATACTATTGATTCTCATATATAATAGGTGTCAAAAGTGACAACTATCAGTTTTGTCTTTACAGCATGTAAAGGCAGAAACACATTATTTAAAGGACCCAATGAAACGAGACGCGTGTTTAGTCGAATCAAATTGTAATATTTTCTATGACCAGAAACACACTATGAACATCCAACGCGATGCCATTCCCGCACCTGCCATCCGATCCAAACTTCCCAGATGGATGTGTTGTCGATGGTGGGGGGTAAACACGCCACCAGATGTGGCACGTCCAGTGTGCTTCAAGTAACACCCGATGCCACGCGTTACTTGTTCTAGAACATTCACAGAACTTAGGCACATTCCATTTAAATACGTTATTTTGCACTTATTTGGCGTAATGACCGAAGAACTACTACTTAGTTAACAATATCCTGTTCTATACGATATGAGTTCACCTCTATAAAGGGATCATGTTGTAAAAAATAATTAATGGGAAGAAATTAGTAGTAGCTTAGTTATTCTCTTTTCCTTCAACCGTTTAAGTATCATATATAGACCTAAATTTTGTACAAAAAATCTTCAAAATCATCATCAGACTTATTATTTATTTAATCGATAGCAGACGGCTATACAGTTTCAGTGTTGTCATATAACTGTATTTAGAAAATGCCAGCGCATCGTGGCATCGTGTGTTGATAATGTACATGGTGCACATTGGGTGTGGGCACGTGGTGTCGCGTCGCGTTAATAATGTGTTTCTGCCTTTAATGTGTGTCATTTCAAATATATTTCTTCCTTCTCCTCTTCTGTTCATTTGCGAGAAATTATATTCAATTTCCAACATTCAAATCAGCATCAGAAAAATATGCCTCGTAAATGCTACTAAGACAAAGTATTAGAACAATAATATATGATGTAATATTTGGTAACTATTATATTCCTTCACAATTGTGATTACCAAGTAATTTATACATAAATATCTAATTGAAAAAGTTTACTATAACATTATTATTATTATTTGGTAATACACATTACACACACTACTAACTGATGCATGTGTATCAAATAGGTTGGAAATATCTTCCTTGTCCAATCTGTTCTTTAAGGAATTTATGATTGGAGCCATCACAGCTTCTGGGAGTTAATTCCATGCTATGACCACTCTGTTAGGCAAGAAATGCTTCATTGGGTTTCTTTTTGATGAGGTTTCCCAAAGTTTCAAAGTACTTTGTAGGCAGTCATTTTAAATTGTTTTAGTTTACATATTATTTTTTTTGTACACATTTAAGTTTTTTTTCTTTAAAACTTTATTAATGTTGAACTATTAATGTTTAAATTTTTTTCTGTTATGTAACATACATAAACATTCTCAGAATTTTTGCCAGACTTTCAGAAGAGTAATGTTTTTTGTGGGTATGTATGTTTATCAAGCATTTTTCATGCTTTTTGTACATCCATATGTTGATACTAGTTGGCTCACATCAATTCATGAAATATGTAGTTATTAAACTGGTTTTATTCTTCTTTAATAAATTACGTGATTATTATATCAATTAAATTACAAAGATTTAGAAAGCAATTTAACCTAAAAATTAAGTTACTGCATGTCTTGCAAATGTGGTTATTATTACTTTCCTTGCATTTTTCAAGTCATTTATTAGTCATTTTCAATTTATTTTTTGGTAGTAAAATATGATTTATCTTGATCTGCTTCATTATTATGATAAACATTTGATTACGCAAATTGTATACCTTTCTATAATATATAGTCTTTACTTAGATAATAGACTCCCAATTCCAGTACTCTTACCCTTCCCTCATTTCTAATGGGGGAAGGATGGGAAGGGAACGACGATTTGTTGGAGGAAGGGATGGATAAGAAAAGGAATTATTCTTTTTTATATGTCCCTCCTCAGTCCATTAAAGTTAGATAACAGATCTGCAACTTAGCTTATTGCAGATGCTTATGGATAGAGGTCACTTAATATAAAGTGGCAACTTGCTCATTGTACTAATATAAATAAACAAGCATTTAAATTCATAACTGATAGGGATAGGAAAAATATTTTTTTATATTGTGATATAATTAATTAGTGTTATGTAATTATTTTGTTACTTCTAGGAACTTCCAATTATTTTTCGCCCAAAGAATGTTGCATGATGATTCACCAACTAAACGGAAGGCAGCCTCTGCTCTAGCCGAAACTAGGATGGCATTAACATCACTTAAGTCATTTAAGAGGCGCAATGTCGCCAATGTGCCTATACAAAGAATTGGAGATAGTGTGAGAAGTGTAATACCTGGAGTGGTGAGACAGCAAGCTGGTAACTCTGAGAGAAGACACCACTCAAATGTTATGGTGAATGTGTATGAGGTAAGGTATTAAAATATAATCTCTACATTATAAAAATATTTAATTGTTTCTTTGATAATATGTATATTACACCATGAGGGCAACAGGATACCAATCTTTGTGGCGAGGTATATGACGAGAGGAATATTGGCTGAAAAAAAACAACAAGAAAGAATATATTAGAGGGTAATAAACATGAGTTGTTTTTCATTTCTTGTTTATTTTCTGTCAGGATGCTCCTTCCACATCGCATGCAGTAGTGCCCGTCGTGGAAGATCCCGGGGCAGCATCTATAGTCCAAACTTCCAGTAATGTTGAGAATGAGAAAGAAGTCGGAGTATGGACAAACCCTAAGACTAAAATGGTTCATACAAATGTTGTGCCAAATCACCCGCTTCCATTTACTCGTAAGTATATATATTTTTTAACTTGGCTTATATTAATAAACTATTTTATGTATTGTATTTTATGATAGATTACATTATGTTAAAATATGACCACAAAGATATTCTTTTTAGTTTTGTTAAGTACATAGACTAAATTTCATACAAAAAAAAAATTAATGAAAGATCATGTTCCTCACAGAAAAAAACTTTTAAATTGACACATTTTTTTTGATTGCATATATAAGTAATAAGTGGTTAGGGGTTATACCTGAATAAATAATGAATGGCTTTCATATACCATAAGGCCCAAACACCAAAACCATTAAAACAGTCAAGAGGTTTGAACAAAGTCTCTCTAACCCGCTTAGGTTGATAATGTTTATTTCTCAATTAACAATAATTTTTTTGATCAGCTTATGAAGATGAGGATGATGTCTTGAAACTATCAACGAATCACTTGCCTTATTGCGTGGACGACTTAACATTTAATGTGCCTCTATGTGTACCTGATCCTGTGGACCCAACTAAAATTCCTTGTTACAATAAGATACAGGTAATGTGTAAATTTGATGTCATAGATTAATATAGAAAACTTCTTAATTTTATACTGAACTTGTGTGTGGTTTATACTAGTATGGTGTCAAGATCATTTTAGCTAAGATCAAATCAATGATAATGATGTCATAATAACTTTAGGAAAATCAATTCATATTTGCCACTTGGTGTTCATTCTGAGATAACCCAATTCGAAAAAAGATTAATTGGTCTAATTCTAGTATCTCCCCCTTCCCATCCTTTCCTTGTCAATTAAAGGAAGGGAACCCATATGCAACTCATTAGCAGATGCTTATGGGCACCGGTCACTTAATGTCAGGTAAACCGCTTGTATGTTTGCAACCTTCTTCTAAAAGATGACAAAATTATTTGACAATTGTTTAATATTTGATGATAAAGTTGGAATTGTATTTTGCAAATTTTCTTGGGGTTATCTCCGTTTTTTGTTAATTTTCTGAATCAATCACATGAATGAAGTAATTTATAAGAGTTATTGCCAAGGCAAAGTCTGCTCATGTGGCCAGCATTGGGGAGAGGCTGGTGCGCCTTCCTTCCGGGACTTGTGCGTTTTGGTCTCTCGCCAAGGCTGTCCAAGGGAATTTCTGTACGCCATCTTTATCGTCGTTGCGCAGGGGGGATGACTTGTTGGCTCACACCGCAAAAGAGAAAGCCGATCTTCTGTGCTCTCTTTTTGCATCCAAATGACAAAGGTAACTTACTGCCGAAAATCCCGTGCGGTGTAACCTTTATGTCGAGTGGGCCTGACGGAATCGAAATCGTGGAAGATTGCCATAATTCACCCGATTCCAAAGATAGGCGATATCTCAGATGCGTCCAACTATAGGCCTATAGCAATTACTCCTTTGTTCTCCAATATCATGGAGAATACCATAAACTGCCAGCTCATGAGGTACCTAGAGGAGCACCGGCGACTTAGCGATATCGTCAGTACGGCTTCCGTCAGCGTCGCTCAGCTGGTGATCTTCTAGCGTACCTCACTCATCGGTGGGCGAAGGCAATCGAGGGCAAGGGGGAGGTGTTGGCGGTCAGTTTGGACGTAGCCAAGGCCTTTGATTGGAAGTGGCACAAAGCGCTTCTTTCGAAGCTGCCTTCCTACGGGCTGTCCGAGGATGACCAACTTTCTGGAGGATCGTATATAGCATATAGCATCAAGGGTGTTGTCGATGGTGCATGCTCAGATCCGAAACCTATAAACGCTGGTGTACTGTCGCCCACCCTGTTTCTTCTGCATATCAATGACATGCTGCAAAAGAGCAGTATCCATTGGTATGCAGACGATAGCACAAGTGATGCGGTGTACTCAGCCCGCATTAATAGTTCTCGGGCCACCGTCAATGAGAGCCGGAATAAACTTGTGTCTGAACTTGAGACCTTACTGGGTGGTGTCTCGGACTGGGGTCGACAAAACCTTGTCCAATTCAGCCCCAAAAAGACACAGGTTTGCGCGTTTACCGCTACCCTTCGTCGTAAATCTGCACTTCGGGAAAACTCCCCTGGTTGCCTCAGCTAATATTAGTATTGTCAGCGTTGACATATCGAGTGAAACGTCACTACGAAACTGAACGCAGTTTCGTGGTCACCTGGAAGAGAAGGCCAAGTTGGCGTCCAAAAAGCTTGGTGTGCTCAGCAGAGCGAAGCAGTATTTCCAGCCAGGCCACCGCCTTCAGCTGTATAAGGCGCAAGTGCAGACTCACATGGAATACTGCTCGCATCTCAGAGCTCTTACTGATCGGCTTGACCCTTTGGCCTTGCGAAGGGACGTCAGTTCTCTTTGCATATTTTACCGTATTTACCATGGGGAGTGTTCCGAAGAATTGTTTGAACAATTCCTGCTGTGGAGTTTCGTCATCGTACGACTCGACAGAGTGCCAAATGATGTCGGTGGTACATCACCTTGATGGTTGGCATTCCACAACCGTACGGTTCTCGCGAAACTTCCTGCCTCGCACAGTCACGTTGTGGAATGATCTGTCTTCAGCGGTATTTCCAAACCAATTCTACTTAGGGTCCTTCAAGAAGAGAGCGTATCTTTTCCTTAAAGGCCGGCAACGCATTCGCGGGTCCTTTGGTGTTGCGAATGTCTATGGGCGGCGGTCATCGCTTGTTATTGGGCGACCCGTTGCTCGTTTGCCCCCTTGTCATATAAAAAAAATTAAAAGATGTGAATTTGCATCCAGTCTATTTAAAGTGAATTTGTTACTTGCTTCAAGCCACATATTAATATATTATAAACATTACAGGTATATGTTAATGATATAGAATACAGTTTAGAAGAAATTAGATCTAGGAAGTACAATCTAGAAAGAAAAATTAAGGCTGAAAATGTAGAAAATGTTGATACACAACAAAGATACAATGTAAATGAGGCTCTCGCACAATGCAGTGCTTTAGAAACGTTAGCAAACTGTGCCTTAGATACTGAACAGGAACATTTAGGACAACTGATGCCATTATCAATACCATCGCTACAAAACATCACCAAAGTGACAAGCATGCATTCGCCAGGCGAGCCAAAAGTCTTAGTCAATTTGGATTCTCAGGAATTTAGTGAACACTCCGCGAAAAGAAACGACGAAAATCAAAAAACGTCTCCATCGTCGTCAGACAAAGAAAACCTAGTAGAGAAATTAAACACACCAAATAATAGCCTTGCTACAGAAAATGCCGCAGGCTTCGGGAAAAATAATTTAATGGAAGAATTTAATAGAAGCCTAATGGGCAATCTGCTTGATGATGTTACTGTTAATACCAAGGAGGCAAGATGGGAGCTTAGAAACATCTTTAATGACAATGGTAAGATCTGTGACAATCTAAAATCTGTCTTTCTTTAAAGTTTTATTATTTTGTTGTTAAATTAAAAATTCTTGTAACTTAATAGGTTGAAATCTTAAGGTTTTACCATTATATCCATCTTAAAAAAATATTTGTATTATTCTTGTATGGAAATACCTCAATTAACATTTTATGATTGTGATGATTTGCTTCCAAGGCTAGCTATTATTTTTAGTTTTTTTGTTTTCGTTATGAAACATAAAAGCTCGTCTAGTAAAAAAGGGTGATAGTCAAGTTGAGCACACATGCTTAAATAACATTTAATGCTTAAATTATTTATTTTGGTTTTAATGCAGAGCCATCTATGGTGCAGCCTGTGCAACAGTTTGTAGTACCGAAATTCGATATACACGAGGACAAATCTATGACTATGGCGATGAATAACAAGAATTTTGAAATTCCTGACGAAAGAAGTTTGCCCGAAGACAAAGAAAATGCTAACAAGTTTCCTACACCAACTGCCGTGCATGCGCCACAGCAGGTAAAACACATTTAATTTCATTAGTTAGATATCCCTTATTTTATTGCTAGGTAACGTCTAAAAACCTATTGTGCAATATGTTAGATTGGGCAAAGTAATTTAAATGAAATGAATTACGGGCCAAAATAATTAAATTAAAAAGGATGGGTCACATGTTAGGTCTCAAATGTAAGTACCTAAGATTAAACTTTGTTACTTTTTAATGTAATGTGAGGGTAGAAGCAACATTTTAGATTCAGAGTTGAACTTCGTGACATCACCAATATGTTTGTTGTAGGATGTTTGTCACCTTAAAATTCTTTTATGTTAAACTTTTTTTACAGGTAAATAAAACTGCATATTATGAAGAGCCCTCCTGCACTCAGGTGTTCAATTTTAATATAAAAGATGCGAGCACGCCAAATATGTCGCAGTTTAAGAAGCCAACCAGTTGTATAGACCAATCGGCTAAATACCCGTCCGTGCCGAAGTTTAACTTGGATGAGAGTGTCATTGAGCAATCGGACCAAGTCAAAAGAGAAGAATACCCTAGACGACTTGCCATGGATCAACACGCAACAGTTGATAATCAGGGTGCAGGACTCTCCGTCATTATGGAAGCCACAAGAGAATATAATAGGTATAATTATCACTTAAATTGTAGCAAAGATATCAGTCAACTGCTTGAAATAGGCCTCCCTCAAATTTTTCAACCGAATTTGTATTAATGTTTATAATTGTAATGCAGCCATTAGATATAGAGCATATGTCTAAAATACTTATCAGTGGTCATAGAAAATATCAAAGATATGCTGATAATTATTAGTTAATCAATAATATAGACAACAGATCAATATATGCTCTTCCTTAATTCACTGTTAATGCTAGCAGAATATATGTAGCATAAGCATAGCACATAACATGCTAAATAAAATATATTGCCTCTCAGTGGCATATTGACTATGTATGTGTAACAAACTATAATATTCTTAAAACCTGTTAAGGTAACGTAATTTTCTTTTCAGTAAATCGGGATCAAGTTCGTCAGGCCAGTCAATAAGAACTAATTTTACAGGGTATACAACAAACTTTGACTCTATGTATAATAATCCTACTGACCCAAGTCAACAGAGTGCTACTCATAAAAGGAATTCCGTGTCCTCGCAGCAGCGACTCGCTAACGGACAGTTTTCGCGAATGTATGGTCAGAAACGGGAGTCCCAAGAGAACAAAACAGTGTCCTATCACATCCACGATCACCAATATCAGAAACCGGGGTCTCATAATTATAATGGATTCACACCACAAAGGACAATACACCAGTATCAACAGGGATTCAACTACAACCAGTCGACATATGGAAACAACCAAATGATCCCTCAACAACAGCAAAACTATCAAAGTACCAATCCAAATGCTTACCAAAGCCCTCAAAACACTGGAATGCAGAGTCCGCATGAAATCAATGCTCCCGTGCCACCTGGTTTTCACAGTCCTACTTACGCCAATCAGATGGGTTACCAAAGTCCGGGACATGCTATGATGAGCCCTCAACATGGATACAATAGACAAGAGTTCCAGTATCAAACAGAAAGACAGCATATATATGCTAATCAGACACAACAACCGGCAGTTTTCCAAAGTCCTCCACACCAAACTCAGTACCAGAATCCACAATATTACCAAAGGTCCAGCCAACCAGCGAACCAATACAATCAACAAAACTATCATGGCATACATAACCAATATAATGCAAACATGTACCCCAGTCCTAACCACCCTAACAACCAAAACTTTAACACAGTACAGACCTCATTCAGACAATCACCGAAACAAATGGAAACAAACTCACCAGGATATGCCGTAGCTAGTAATCAAATGACAAATAACCAATCGTTTCAAATCTATCAAAGCCCACAGAATCCTCAAAATAATAATTACCGAAGTCCAAACAGTCATAATAGTATGACTCATTTAACTGGACAAATCAGACAAGAATCGACTGGTATACCTAAACCTCAAGAATCTATAGAAGCTGACAAGAATGTTACTAGTAACATTAGTTCTCAATCGAAAAATTTAACAAAAAGTCCTTCATCAGCTTTAAGAACTGTAAGACATGATCAACCTAATGTTAAACATCAGAACCCATCTGAAATAGGTTTTTCAAATCAGTACTTGAACTTTATATCAAATCGCAATGAACCTAAAGATAATGCTAATACACCTAAATTTACAAATAGTCCCAGTATATCACAGAAGATGCATAAAAACCTATATGTTTCAAGCCCTGAACAGGCCCAAATACCTCCTTCGTCAGGCATGTCCGATTCAGACAGCAAAGATGGCATGACTGCACAGACAGCCACACCGGTCCAATCTGCTAAGGTATCTCATAACATCGAAAAGCAAAAAGATATATCGAAAAGACAACTTGATTTTGAAAATAGAGTAGATATTCAATCTGAGGATAGCAGAGATTCTGTTGGCAAGGAGAGCCGAATCTCTTCAGTTTATTCGAGGCAATCTGACTTACAATCTGATGGCTATGGTATGGATGTAGATAGTGAAAATTCTATGGAATGTGCTTCATTCAAATCGAAACATTCCATATCTTTAGTGGACACTAGTGACATACCAAGACCTGCCGATATAGATTTCCCGTCACAGATTGATCCATTCAACAAGAAGCTAATTACTTCCCTATTACAATATGTAAAATTTCCTAATAAGACTCATGCAGAAGGGTACATCGAACTTAGATCCATCCCAAAAATTCAATTAGCCAATGTGATAAGTGTCGGTAATAATAAATTCTCTATTGAAAAGCAGTTGGGAAAAGGGAATTATGGTGCAGTATTTTTATCTTTGGACTTGCATAACAATAAATCGGTGGCTGTTAAGTATCAAAAACCTAGTCGCCCATGGGAGTTCTACATTTGCCAGGAGATTAAAGCTAGGATAAAGGATCCATTTATGGTAAGAGTTTACAAAATATAAAGTTTTCTCAGCGGTATCTCCAAATCAGTATAGCTTAGGGTCGTAATAGTGTTGCGGATATTCATGGGCCGCAGTGATCGCTTATTTGGGTGGCTCATTGCTCGTTTGCCCCCTTTACCCCTTCTTTAAAAAAGTTTACATA
This sequence comes from Papilio alexanor hazarajatica, assembly GCA_018246295.1. Taxonomy (NCBI): domain Eukaryota; kingdom Metazoa; phylum Arthropoda; class Insecta; order Lepidoptera; family Papilionidae; genus Papilio; species Papilio alexanor. Next base: position 9,531 of record DWLR01000839.1, on the reverse strand, counting down.
CTTTTTGCTTTGAATATCAGCATCTAATATTGGTATTTCTTTTAGCTTCCTGGGTATATGGACATAACCACTGCCTTTTTAGGTGATAATGCAAGCTTATTTGTGTCAGAGTATTCTAAATATGGATCTCTATTGGACGTTGCTAACAAAGTGAGAATTGCTACCTCGAAATGCATAAATGAGTTCATTGTTATCTTGTTGACGTCTGAGATTTTATCCATAGTTCACTATCTACATAGAGCACGAATAATTCACGCCGACATCAAGCCTGACAATTTCTTACTGATGAAAATGTAAGTACAGTTATAAAAGTAAGAGCTCAGCATTCAATCATTACTTTACATTTGTAATTATTAATTTTGTATTATCATTTGCAGCCCCACTCAAGAATGGAGAACTCCATCCCTGCAGTTGATAGACTTTGGGTGCGCTATTGATATGTCATTGTTCCCTGAAGGCACAACATTCAGAGAGGTTGGTATCTAGAAGATCTTTTAGTTACTTTCATATAAGTGTGGAATAAGATCCCTGTAGCGCAAACAGTTTTCAGTTGGCTAAATAAATCTCAACTCCCACATCACTGAGCGAAATTTTCAAATTATGGGTCACATCTTCCAACACGTTTATAATTCATTTTTACTTTGAATAAACAGGACCTCATAAAGTATTAATACAGTAAAGTGGGTCTTAATTTCTTAGCTAGTATGCATGTGTGGGAAACAATTTTTTAATTTTTCTTTCAATGGACATATTTCTTTTTTTTAGTTAATAGCTACTGAAGGATTCACATGTACTGAGATGAGAGAAGGAAAACCTTGGACCTATCAGACTGACTTGTACTGCTTGGCTGGAACAATTCATGTTATTTTAATGGGCAGTTACATGAAAGTTGTCAGCCGTCTTGGGCAATGGAATATAGACAAAAAATTACCAAGGTAATATTCAGTATTTGACTGGTAGGTCGTGGGTATGATTCCCACGCAGGTCAAACATTTGTGTGCATGAACATGTCCATTGTCCGTCTTGTGTCTAGATATAAAGACCACTGGAGGATGGGCTGCAGCATCCTTTTCTTAGTATGGTGGAACATACTGCGATCGCCAACCTGCTTGCCAAGTGTGGCGATTTTCCCCCCAAAAACGATGGAATCAATGGGAGAGAGCTATGTTAAGCAGTGGACGACACATAAAACTACTAATTACTTTTGTGATCTGCATCTGGAGGCAAAGAAGTATGCCACAAAATATATTTTACCAGGAACAGCAAAGTTTATTTTGCATTGACTGATGCACATTTTATTCGACACCATGAATAAGTGAATGTTTGCACAATAATTTAACAATGGATATATAATGTGCTCTTTATTGAATACTTCATGTGTTAATTTAACTTTTACCTTTTTATTATTTCAGGTATATGAAAGTCAGTTTATGGGACAAGATATTTACAACTTTACTTAATGTACCAGATTGCAATAATTTACCAGACTTAATGGATCTCAAGAATGATGTAGATAGTGTACTGAATGAAATAGACAACCTTGGCTCACAGCTCCGTAACTTTGCTAATGTTCTCAAGTCTAGATAAAACATTTCAAAGACCGAAATTGTATTTATTGCATTTAGAATCTATGATTGTAAAAATTAGATGCGTTATGTATTGTTAGTTATTAACAAACAAATTATATTTAAGCTGGATGTTTTATGTGAATCCCTTTTAAGCTGGGAATATATATTGTTCTTGTAATAAAAAAGCAATAATGAAATAATGGAATCTAAAATCTAGTTCAAAACCAATTTCTCATGCTTGGTTAAAATTGTGATATAGAATCATTTAGTTTCTGTTAGCTTCACAAACACAATTTAAATCTTTTTAACTTAAGGTTGGAAAATAATTGATTTCATTTATTTTTATACACTTCATAATACATGCATACTTCATAGTTTTTGTTATTAATGTAATTAGAAATAAACAACTTCTTGGTTATAAAATCTTTTATTTAACAAATGACATTTATTGTTTATCTTTGATTTCCAAATGGTGGTTTTAGCAGTACACTAGTAAAGTAATTAGAATTGTAGATGGGTTTAATTGTATAGAGTTAATAATGTGTTGAATGGTTTAAAATATAAAGTTCAGGCTTTTCCCAACCTTTGTTTTTTTCTTTCTTGATACTCCTGGACATTGTCAAACTTCCGTTTGTACAATAACTTAATAGAGTGTTTGTTTTCTATAATCAATGTTTTATTTCCTTCATTATTAACAAACATTTGTACTGATTTGTCTAGTTCAAGCGATATACTTGTTTTTCCACATTTAAGTGTATAAATTAGAACAATGCCTTTAAGATCACAATACAGAAATAATGATGAACCATAAAAGGCAAGAGAGGAAGGAAATTGTTCAACTTCTAATGTTTGTAATAATCTGTGCTTAAAACTTTCATGATAATTGCACAAACTATAAACAAGTATTTTATTAAAATTATAAACAGCTATGGCTAATATGCTACACGCTTCGTCGATTTTAGTAACAGCATAATGAACTATTGGTAAACTATTAACTTCTATGCCTTCTTCAATCATAACTTTTGCAAAGTCTCCTTTTAATGTTTCATCATTTATGTCAAGGAATGTGTCAATACTGTGGTACAGTTTTCCAGTTACATAATCCCAACATTTGATAGTCCCATCACCAGATGTACTTGTTAAATATTTATTATCATGAGGCAGAAATTCCAAATGGTTGACAAATTCTTTGTGGCCTAGACAATATGTCTGAATATTATAAGTATTTGGATAACAGGACACTTTTATTTTTTCATCTCTGTCTGACGTAATTATAAATTTACTGTCTCTTGTTTGTAGGACATTAAGTAACAAACTTAAATGGCCTAGTAGCTTAATTCCATCGCCATCTTTTGTAATATCGTACATTAAGACATCACCAGTTTTATCGGCTACAAATATATGGTCATTATGAGAGGAAAATCTTATTTTGCTTGCACTTCTAGGCAGCGTGTACCTTTTATTTATCTTGAATATTGGCCAGTTATAAACAATAAGTTGTTTAGATATTGAAGTTATTATTGCTATATATTCACAATTCGAGGAAATAACGATATCAGAAGCACTGTCGTTTGCATCGTTAGATTCCACATCAATTACTTGGTGGTTAGAATAATCATAGCAGTCAATGTGTAAACCTCTTGTTACCGCTATAATGTTATGATTTACTGCGATAGAAGTCATATCGTCTACACATGCTTTTATAAAAAATATATTTCTTACATTTACTTTACGTATATCTATACTATTGTGGAAAATAGAAAAATTAAGATTTTTTCTTTTATAACCTCGAATTGGCGCCCGCCAATTCTATTTTTTATGACGGACGGAATTAATGTCAAGATCATGTTGACATCTTGTCAAGTGTATATTATTGGCAACAATTTGCTTTCGGTTTTGAAACATGGTTTTGCCGTATGTAATTTTGGTAAAATAAAAGATTGGGGAAAAAGAAATCCAGTATTTTTACGTGAACTTCAATACCACCGATTTTGGTCAACTGTGTATCTTTTTGTTCTTTAATTTGTTGCCATTTTAAAAGTAGCTTTGTGATGGGCTTCTCATGGAATTCTTCATCTCTATGAGCTACAAATTGATTTAGAGCGAAGATTTTATGGTCTTCTCTTGATGCCAATTTTTTTATCACTAAGGAAGTTCAAAAATGTAAGAAAAAGATCGTAATCGGTTGTTGCCCCTTTTGGAATATGCATAAAAACTTGTCAACTAAGTACCCGGAGTTTCTGACCATGCACATATAGATGTGTGTTGTCTTGATAGAACGCGCCGTCTTTTTGTCGGTTTTTGGTCAATCTCTAACTAGAAACGGTTCAGTTGTTGACAGTAGAGATTTGAATTTAGTGTTTGGCTATGGAAAAGCAATTCATAACAACGCTTAGTGTTAAAAAATTGGCATCAATATATGATTGTAAAAATCAATGATTAGTGTAGCTGTTCGCACAATCACAAGAGCAAAGTCCAAAAAGATCATAAATCCAACACTCGTAGTTGTTTCATCGGTCGTTCCTTAACACCGACTGAGAAATGTTAAGTTGCAGTTAAATTTATTTCGTCATCATCCTACAAAAGTTATAGGTAGTCTTAATAAATCACCGCTATAATTAGCGGTCAAATCAGACCTTCGACTTAGCAATCCGGTTTAGTGCACATACATAACAGCTAAACTGGAATTTTACGCTATTAGGAACCAAGACATCTATTAGAAAAACATTATGAAACTTTCGGTAAAATAGTAACAAATTCTGTAACAAAACGGTGTATATTTCAATTCAATTCTTGAAATTCACGTAAAAATATTGGATTTCTTTTTCCCCTACCTATTATTAAAACTGTTTGGTATGACATAATAAGAATGAACAGAATGAGTTTTTAAATCACTAAGCTAACAGCACCACAAAACATTAACCTTGTATGTTTTTATTAAGGACTATTGAATGGTAGTATATTATAGACTACCGAGTATTTCTACTTTCCACTTAATGGACTGACATACAATAATCTATAATATTCTGCTTCTCTGGTCTTCGTGGCCTTCTGCATGGCTACAGATCATGCAAGAGTTATGCTTGGTGTTCCAGCGTGACTCTCAGGTGGAAATGAGAAGGCTACTACAGGTGAGGCTGCGGATTTGTACGTTCCTCTAGTCCCTCCGATATGCGCAGGAGGAATTTTGTGAGGTTTTAATCGGTGCGACATAAGCCGCACTTACAACCGCAAGCGCGAATATGCATAGGCATTTTCTTACGTTAAAAAAAGGGGGACATGACTCGTTAACACCTTGACTGCCACGTTACCCGTATTCGGGTGACAGCAAAGTTTCTGATCGGGCGTGTCACCTGTATTGGGGCGACGCTTATTTGACCACTTGCGCAGAACATTCGTATGTGTTTGTAAAGATATTTCGCAGACGAAGTAACAAAAGTAGTGAATATTAATTAATATAAACTATACTTATTAATGTAAGTGAAATTCGTATTAGAATATTCATTAGTATAAACTATTGTTATAAAACTAATACAAAAATGGTTTATATTAAGAAAACTGTGTAGAATGCAAAACTTTACTACTTTTTAAAATTGAATTTCCTCGTGAAAGCTTTCTTGTTCACTGCTATTTGACTCTCTAACAAATAAGTTTTCCCTTATTCTTTCCAACATTTCAATGAATTAGTGTAGAAAATTTAAGTTATACCGCTCGTTACTCGGCAAAGAGTTAAACTGATCCTGTAAAGTGGCAAGATGAGAAACAACGAAGTAACAAAAATAAATGACCGAGCATGATACCATGGAAACAAACGGGTCAGGAGATTATTCTTGCGACAGTCAGCGATTCGCATTTTAAAAATATCGATGGGAATACCCAGCAGATTACTCTGTAGCTGTTCGCACATTGGTTTACCTGTTTACTAAGAGGATAGCACAAAAATCTAATCCTCAGATCGGCCGTCCCTTAACGCCGGCCGAGAAATTTCAGTTTGTAGTTGAATTTATTGCCCTGTGAACTCAGAGTACTTGAGACAACCTAAAGTTTTTTTAGTACATGCCGGGCGATACCCCTCCACTAATTTTAAGTATATTTTCCGAAGTTTGTAACAAATAAAATATTCCATAAACTTGCAGTCACAACGTCACTCTGCTTCGTGTTTTAATCTTCACGCCTTCCTTCTACAAAAGTAATAGGCAGTCTTAACAAAGTCGCCGATATAAATAGCGGTCAAATAAGATTGTCCACTTAGCAGCTCGGTTTAGCCCACAGAGAGCGGTACGCGTGGCCTGAAGGAGATTTTATTGTAAACCTGGGCGGCAGTCAACGTGTTAAAGTAATATTTTCTGTCAGTAATTTAAATTGCTGTCACATGTTTTGCAGTTCATTCATCATCATCATTTTGATTGGTTCATTCGGGATTTACAAATGTTATGAGGTAAGTTGACAGCAAAGAGAATCTAAGTAATGATTGACAGTATGTGGTAATGTCATCATCGTATTGTCAATGTCAAAGTGAAAGATCAGTAATCTATTTAGATATTTAGTTTACAAAATATTCCAACTTTATGTGAACTTTCGCTATTTCTAATAATAAAAGTAATACTTTCCTCATGGCTACTATAACATCATGGAATCCAGAAAAAAAACACAGTGATGTTGAGAGGTAAAGTTTCTAACCACAATACATTAATGTATAGTACATTACATTAAAAATAATTTCCAAAAGCTGACGTCGTGAAACCTTTTCATAATTTAAGAAAAATGTGCACGAAGTTAATAAGAAATATTTCTTGTTTTCCAAAGGTATGCGATAGATCATACCTATGGCCCTAAAACATAAGTTGAATTTAAGGTCAAATTAAGACATCCATCATTGTACGTGTATTCTTAATGTTTCAATGTTTTTAGATGGGTATGTATTTACCCTGCATATATAAACAGCAAAAAGACTCTCGCTGAGGGTCGTAAGCTGCCAAAATCAAGCTGTGTCGAAAATCCCACACATCAAGAGATACGGGATGTGTTGTTAGCTACTGGTCTACGTGTCGGTGTGGAAAACAAGTTATACCCAAGGGAGAGAAGTAAGGTATATATTTTAGATAATAATATCACTAATGTTAGCATTGAAATGTATATTAAATATAAATTTATACATGATTATGTTGTATCTTATTAAATTAACTTGCATATGCATGCTGCAAAAATGCACTTTTTAACTCATCATCTTATATTCTAGGAAATATTATATAGAGGCAGGATTCGAGTTCAAATCAAAAATGATGATGGCACTCCGGTTAAACCGGAATTTGGTACCAGGGAGTCTGTCATGAAATACATTGGTGAATCAATTCCTAAGCTCAAAACCCGCCAAAACAGGTAAAGTTAAATTATTATTAGACTTTGAATAACATTTGTAATCAATGTTTGGGACTTTACAATTATTATTTTACATTTGCTTATTTATTTTTTACTTATTTGTGTAGGATTTACACATGAATCTATACAATTAAGTAAAAAATAACTAACAATAGAAAAACCCAAAATGTACAGGGAGGGTAAAAATTATGTTCCACTAGTTGCTAAGTCATATGACTTAAATAACCATTATTGAGAAATATAGGGAAACTGAGACAGTGTAAGATCAGTGGCAAATCTATTGACATATCAGGTCTACTTTGTCTATTTGTATTGTGATAATTTTTTTCCTGTGCATTTAAATGCATTAAAATTATTTTTATATTTGTATACATTTTCAGACCAGCAGATCAACAGCCACAATCTACTCAAGCTAGCAATAAGAGCAAAGGCAAGAAGGGGCGCCGATGAAACATGTTTCAAATAAAATGAAATGAAACTACTTTATACTATGTTTTATTTTAATATTATTAACTAGAATAATTATTTAAAGATAAACTTTTTTAATTAAAATCTCGCGAGCCTATGTTAACTATAAAGTTTTAATTTTAATAATTTTATTACAATCTTGAGTAAAGTAATCTATTATATTTCTACCAACTCCACTCGTTGTATCGTAAATAGCGACGTACATTAAGCATGAATCAGAATAGCTTTTTCAGTTAGTTTATTTTCGCCATTGACATCTTTAGCTACACTATATCCATCAAAAATAGTAACAACAGGAATTTTATTATTAACTGGTGCCATTGTATCAAACGGCAAACTTGAGGTTACTGTTTCATTTGTTCTACGAATTTTTTGATTTTTTGGGGTATGTGCGCCATTTCTGTCAAGGAGTCGTTTATCATCGGCGCTAATGACTGTGACATTGAAGTTGCTTTCTTCACAATCTTTGTCGGTAACAGTTGGTTTTGTGATTTGTGTCTCATTTTTGTTTGCATTTCGTCGTAGTCCTGAATAATCGTTTGGTATAGGTGTTGAGCTTTCTGTTTCGTATTCTCTAGTTTTGAATTTATTTTTTCCTTTAAGTATATCGATGTTTCGTCCAAGTTTTTCATAGGTATTTTCTTCTGTCGTATTGAAGTAATTCTTGACGACAGATCTTCCAGTTTTTGCATTTCTGGTACTGTTTCTAGTTCGGGATATTCCTCCTGTGGATCCAATGCTACTTGCATGGTTTCGTGGAGAACTGTTGGGATATTTTTCATAATATTGTGTAACGGACTCACTTTCCTCGTTTCCGGAAACACATTCATTATCTCCATTATTCCCGGTGAGATATCTTTCAATGCTTCCGTAAATTGCGGAGTCGCTTCCCTCACGGACTCCATTATTGTCTCTCCCAAGGCTAGGGGTATTTCTTGCAAGTAATACGGGTATGTTCTTATTCCGTTGGAGACTGCGGACGTAACCAGTGGTAGTATAATCGGACGGGGCGGCGGTAGTCTCGGCAGAGGTCTGGTCATTCGGGACCTCAGTGGGAATAGACGTGGAAGGAGTAACTGTCGTTTCGGTCGGGTTATTTTTTTTGATGTTTGCATTTCGTTTAATTGTGCAAGCGCATTCAGATTCGTGATCATCCTTTGAGTATTGTATATTCCTTTGCCTTTTCCTGTATTTTTTTCTTGTACTGCTTTCGTAGGACTCGCTTGAGTCTGTATTAAGAAAATTATCAAACAGTATGCTGAGACTCTTAAAAAGAGGGATGTATTTGTGATTGATAACTTCATGACTATTTGTTGTTCTTTCCGCTGTTCTATTCTTAAATTTGTTTAGTAGTAACCTTTGTTGCCTTTTCAATCGCTTCGGCTTGATAGGTGTGCTTATCTTAAAAGTTTTTTTGTATTGAAAAGGAGAAAATTTCTTTTTTAGAGAACCTGAAAAATTTGCATTTATCAATAATTATCTACACAATGACTAGTTTATTCTACTGTTTCAGATACAACTTTGGATAAATATACTGAAAGGCATTTTAAATTTCATAATATAAAAGAGGATTTTTCATCGACGTACAAAGAATATGCTGCTCTCTTTTAAAAAATGTGCACATTACCTCTTAAATATGGTTCCGATAAAATTTGATTCCTCGTTAGTAGTGGGAAACGATTTTCTTTTAATTCAGCTTTTAATATATCTGAAAATGAAATAAGTTAGATGCGTACAGTTGCCTCATGTACTCGGTTGGCTCATGTTATTGTCAAGATTATGTTCAAGACGATTGTTGAGATTGTCACGTTCATTATCAACGAATAAATTTTAGAGTAGCTAATAGGTTTAACTCTTCACGTTTAGGACTTAATAATTTTTTATTAAGCAACACTGTGGCTACTCTTGGTACTAGAAAGAAAAAAACGGAACGATTTGTAGGGGTTAGGAAATTCGGATAATTTCATCAATTAGACGAAATATATGTAATTAGGACGGATGGTTGTGGTTTCTATTGTGATCGTGTGTTTGGGTCTAGACCAGTGATTCCCAAAGTGGTCTATATCGACCCCTAGGGGTCTATGACAACCTGCAAGGGGTCTACGTCAGCGAAAAA
>DWLR01000838.1:0-21635 GCA_018246295.1 Papilio alexanor hazarajatica | reverse complement strand
TGTTTCTGCGTCAATGTCTCAAGGCGTACGAAACGTTCAAACAATTGTCTCTTTTAAAGTGGAATACCGCCAAGGAATTCGACTGTACATCTCATCGCTTACGCACAGATGCTCATCAGTTACAGACACTACTTAAATCGCCTTTTTGTAGAATGTAATATGACCGATATAAGTCGTAAATATGAAATATCTAAAAGGTAACAGATTATACGTAGAATGCTTAGTTTTTGATTTATCATTCACGACTTACGAGTGTAAAAGGTATTAAAAAATAAGAATGACGAAATTCACAAAAAAAAATTAAGTAACTTAAAGTAATATAAAAAGTTATTTCTTGTTACGATAGAACAATGATTTATAACTATTTGTAGCTGTAAAGTTATAAAGTTGCGTTAGTAATTAATATTGATACCGGACGTAATTACTGTTACGAGCTCTACATTGTGAATGTTGTCAACGTTAAGGGCTTAAGCTGCTCGAAGGACAATTGTTTGACTTGTCGGAATAACGGTTTGAAAACTTGCGATATAAACACAATTTCTTGTTAAAATCTAATAAATTGTCTTGGGAAATTTACAAACACTTCTTTCAATAAAATTGGCGCAAAGAATTACTCCTTATTACGAGAGCATACTACCTCGATTCGGCGTAGATATAATCCGGAGTATAGAGTAAGGAGCATTTTATACAGTAGTGGTATACACAAGACGATTATGTAATGGTAAAAACATCTTTGTTTTAGACACATAATGTACGCACTGCTATAAGGAATACGCCCTACCTTACTAAGTAGTTGTTTTAATAGCTGATAATATAAAATAATGATGTACTTTTAAAATATAGAGATATAAAGAAAAAATTAAGCCGAAAAAAGACGACGCATCAATTTGTTTTTTAAAATGTTTACATTGAAGTTGTCAATGTGAAGGACAAACATAAGTGTGTTCGGTGAGTCTGATATATAACTAAGGGCCATTATGTGGAAAAAACAACGATCAAAAGAATGTCTAGTGATATTGTTCTCATATGGTCTGTACCAAAAAAGTCAAAGTCGAAACTGTTTTATTTTGTCCAGACATATCCCGAGATTTCCAAGAAGAATCAACACGATCGATGTCTCTTTCTTTGTTTTTCAAATTTTAATTGATAGCATGCACACATTTAATGATATAGGTGTAATGTATGTATGTGTGTTACAACAATATATGCGTAAAATATGTTTGTACAGTGAAAAATAATAAATAATTAAATATTAAAATACTTTCTGTTACATTACAGCAATTCCTTTTCATATGGTATATTTGTACTTGTCTTATAACAAAAATGCCGAAGAAAAAGCTGAGAAGAGTGCTTTAGATAACGTCAAGCTAATATCGCCAGGACGACGGCCTGAGTCCCAATGCCGCTGATGCTGAGTTTTAAAATTTACTATTATTTTATATTAAAAAAACCCGACCTTAAATTTTCATTTTTTTTTATTTATAAATCATTGAGTTATTTATAGCCGCGGCACATTTCATTACAAATTCATTAATCAATGGCTTGTCTTAAAGCTACCATGTCAATTTTAGGTATATCTTTAGAATCCAAGGTTAAATTATATTGAGAATTAAATGAGACCCATTTGAGAACGTCCCCTTTGCAACTTTTTGTTGAAAAACATTTTGAAATCGGTTAATAAATTACAAAATTCTAAGGTAATAAACATAAAAAAATTCAGTCGAATTGAGAATCTCCTGTTATGTTTGAAGTCGCTTAATAGCCGTGTCTACGTGGCATGCAACAACGTCCAATTGTGTATTTACCTTAGTAATATTATAAATGCGAAAGTTGAAATGGATAGATTTTAATGCCACCCAGAATTGCAGCGTCTAAAAGACTTTTATGGTAATCATCCAAACGAAATCGTGGGCAACATCTAGGTAACATCAATTGTGTGTGATAGATACAATCAATCGACTAAATCATCATTTTGAAAAGTTACTTTACTAATATTGTTTAAAGATTCACTCACATAAGCTTGCTAAATTAATTTGCGTTAAAATTAGAACAGAACTTAATGATAAAAGTTTGTGCATATATCTTATCAAGTAGACTGCGTTTTAGTCAAAATCAAATAAATAAATTCATTTAAGTTTTTTTTTTATATAAGAAGGTGGCAAACGAGCAAGCGGTCACCTAAGCGACCGCTACCCATAGACATCTGCAACAAGCATTTGCGATTTGGCGATGCGTTGCCTACCTTTAATATACAGTGGTGGAATCTGATCTCGAAATCGATAAAAATTGCATATTAATAAACATACTTCACCGGTTAAACATAGCAGATAAGACACTGGTGGCCTCTGTTTATTATGATAAGAAAAATATTTGTATTTTTCAACATTATGTTTTACGTGTCCTCAAACATTTTGGATAAACAGTTACATACAATCTTAACTGGTCAGAACTTTAATCCATCGTGTTTTCATCCCACAATAAGAGACAATCATCTATGACCAATGATGACACAAGACGTAAGTATTTAGTTGTGCCTTCATACCAAGACAGCGTTCCGTACAGAGACGGTCCGTTCTTGGTGACACCGACTGGTACTAACTACTATAGTTTTTAAGCTTCTTTAGATCTGCTGGTATCGAGCTTCTTGGTTGAAATGATGAAAAACTGTACAGTTGTACTAAGCTTAGTATAATATCTAATGTAAGCTTAATATAGCTATACTCAGCTTTCATTTAATATTTGTACGAGTATAACCAATAGAATCTGGCCTAACAAGCCAAGGCAGATCTCGATTGAAGTGGGTGAAGATCATCGAGAGGGAGCAGAATTTAATTGGAGGAGAAAACGATCAGAGGAGCCGACCCCTAATAGAAATGTGCAAAAGCCGGTTCAAGAAGAAGATATTTCAGATATGTACAAATTATTTAATTTATAAAAGAACAAGAGTAGCTCATGACTAATTCAGTGCGCATAATCATAAATTTAATTAATTATGGCATTATATTTTTAACAGCATGCTAATTGCGGAAATTTAACGGTAAATAAAAGATTCAACGAGGCGTTGGATGACTTCTCGCTCGAAGTTATTCTGTAGCGAGGAAGACATGAAAGAAATCGACCTCGGCCACCGGGTCAAGGGTGTGACGTCGTTTGTGTCGCTTCCATTGCTGATCTTCGTTGTATTGGTAATATTTCAAATACTGATAGCCATTATTTATGTACAGAATAGACGAAGATTTTATAAGAAATAGCCTAGATGTTATACTACAATTTGAAATTCGTTAAACCGATTTCACGTTTCATTATTACTACATTCTAAAATATATTTTAACACGTATGAGATTACTTAATCTTTTTCCTACAAAATGTTGATTCTTGAATTTTCTTGAAATTTTGAAGATTTGGCGTTTTAGCGTTCAAACCTTCGGATAACGTACAATCAATGAAGTAAGGTAACCAAACTATAAATCATGTCTTTGTTATGGCAAACGTGTTCGTTAAGAAATTCATTTTGTCACAATTGTAAAACGTTCGCAGCGTTAAGCACACCGCTGCTGTGTGTGACGTAACTTTTGTAGAAACAGCCCAGGCCTTAACAAATCAGCCACGTTGTCTCCGATGAAATGGCTATAATAGCATTGATGAGTCCATAAATCAACTGAGTTACATTATACTGCCCAATAGGCTCCCGTTAATATTTCTAGCCTTTAGGCGCATTGCATAATACAGACCATTCAAAAATTTTACCATATTATGGTTGTACGTAAGGAAATCGAACAAAATATGCATAACTCTTCTAGGTTTAGTGTACTTCGTAGTCTGTTTGTAGTCTGTCACATATAAGGCGTATTAATAAATTAAAAAAAAACCATTATAGTATACCATACAAGCAAATGTTTTGTCTTTATTGTTTCGTAAAGTTAACGCAACAGCTACTAAGTAGGTAAATGCTAATGCATAACATTACAAAGAAGTTACCCCAAAAGCTATCCTGTCATAATTAATATTATTTTGTTTAACAGACGAAGTGAACGCTATTCAGTGCTTTAGACCTTATATTTATTTGTAAAAGTTTTGACACCCGATGTTGAAGGTTGTTTTAGTTATGAAATTGAATTCACTCGATATATTCGATGGCTACTATCGAGAAGAATGTACTCGGCCGACTAACATAATTAATGCATTGTTGCCTATGCGTATAAGTTGTGTACAGGCTTATTGCTGATCTTAAAAGTAAAGGCCGTAAGCCGATAGAAACATGTATAAAGTAATTGCCTAGATTACAGCTGGATTTAGTTTAATAAAAAGAAAATTACGAATATTATTATTCTTGATAAATAAAATGAAAATATGTTCCCTACGCGTTGATCCCAAACCTATAATCAGACCCTGAATTTTCTAGCAAAATTATAGTCTCCAACCAATATACCTCTGTTTCAAATTATGATCGATTATGGATAAAATGTTTGCGATTAGTGACATATAGTGCATAATGTTATCTTCTTCTTTTAAAATTGTCAGAAATATCATTACGTTTGGTGCTTTTATGTAGTCTTTTAAATGATTGAAAATTAGTGGACAACTAAAACTTTGCTAGAGAATACGGGGGCTGATTGTTTTGAAACTCTGGTAGGGTATTCTGAGGCAACCACAAGATTTTCTGGCCAAAAAAATCTATACGTAATTTCTATATGAATAAAAGAAATGTATTTCGTTTTTAATTAAACTTTTTGCACTACGTTATGACATTACGTGGCTATGAAACGCATGATGTGATTCAGCTAGTTTAATATAAATAATATTTAATTGTGAGAACATACATATAAGCCATGGTAAAATATTTTAAAATAAATTCGCGCTCTTTCTTGGTACAGCGTAAAAGTGATTACAAAGAGTTCTCATAGGCTAATCATAAACATTTATGTATTTCTGGGACATTCTTCTTTGACAGAGATTGCTAACGTCGATAAATGAATAGATAATGGAGGCATTCATTGAGGGAAAAGTAATTAACGTTGGAACATATTCGATCAGAAGATCAGTGATCCTCACTGACCTTTTGATCGAACATGTTCCGATTATGTTATAAATTGATCGGATTAAGAGTTTTTTTTTTATAGGGGAATATAGTTTTACTAGCATTTGTGTTAGAAAGAAGAGGGGAGTATATAAGGGCAGGAAAATGTAAGGGGTCTTTCTACTTAGATTTTTCAGCACCTCACTTATCAGACCAAACAACGCGATATAAACACCACTACTCCCCGTCCGTGTACTGAGGTCGTGTAACTTTCACGGACTAATGGCCACTGGCTCGGATAATGTACTGTACGTTTAGGATGAACCCGGGCGTAAGATCCGGGTCCTTTTATACCAGGATAATTAAACATTACTACTGAGTTAACTATAAAACTTACAAAGGTATATATATTCGTATAAATGTTTAACAACATGGTTTTAAATGGAAATGAAAAACTGGTTATGGACAATAATCCTCGTCCAATCATAAATATACTATGAATAATTAAGGAATTTAACTTTTGATGGTTGTCGTTTCGTTAATTAAGATATCAATATATAGTTTATTGACAATCGTAAAATCGTTCATCACGCTTATCTATCTTATTTAGTACTAACAAAACGACAACATTGTTGCAGTTTTAGTCATACGTATATGCATAATATATATACATAATTATATTGTTGCAAATAATGTAAGTTTAATATGTTAGGAATACTTAAACCATTAGCATCAAAGGTAAAAAGGGGAAGCTGAGATTTTTGATATCCAACTTGCATAACCATAACTTCTTTCTATTGCTTCACTTCTACAGCTACCTATATGTTATCATCGATATTTTTATGGAAGAAGGCGACAAACAATCAAGTGGTACACCCAACGTTAAGTAATTGCTATCCAGAGGTATCCACAACAGGCAAATTAGATGCAGCTACGTTGCTTACCTTCGATGAGCAGAGGAGATAGACAGGAACAAGAGTATTTACTTTTCTTACTCATTATCCCCTTTTCTGTTGTCTCTATATTTATTTGTTTATTGTTATTACTATATATTACTTAAGTTGCACTTTTCCTTACCTATATAAATCTGCCTATGACGTCCTAAACATGTCGCTCACATTTTAAACATGTCGAAATATTAGAAAAAATTGTATTTATTTACGTAAGAAAAGTTTATATCTGTATATTTGTAAAAATAGTGTTCGTATTGTGGTTTTTGTACAGCTCAATTGATATGATAAAATGAGTCATCATCAGCCTTTTCATATAACATGTACGATTTGAAACTTAAAAACTCGATAATGAAGGATTTGTAGTTTTAAATTTAAATAAAGATGCTATTTTCTAGCCAGAGAATAATTCATATTATAAACGAAATTTAGAATATGTTAATTACCTTAACTGTTTAATGTTTATATAGTCTACGGGAACGATATAAACTAACATTTAAGTGGTAAATAGTTAATAATACGCCCAAACGGATATTGATTTCCTTTTGATCATACCTGTTTAAGAAGTAAGGAGTTTTATAATTGTAAGTTTCATAATATCAAATTTAACTGTTTAATAGCTCTGTATGCTAAGGTTTATCTTGTTAAAATCAAATCATTCAAATAATAATATTTCTATGATTAAAAAAAACATTT
This sequence comes from Papilio alexanor hazarajatica, assembly GCA_018246295.1. NCBI lineage: Eukaryota > Metazoa > Arthropoda > Insecta > Lepidoptera > Papilionidae > Papilio > Papilio alexanor. The sequence goes on along the minus strand of DWLR01000838.1, from coordinate 14,972 downwards.
ATTAGTATATTTTCTTAGCAATAACTACTCCTACTACTATTATTAAGATAAAGTGTAACGACAATCTGCTATCTGAACATGCAGTTACATTTAACATCAGTTCAAGCACTAATTTGAACGAATTAAACCATGTTTCTGGATGTAAGGACCGCCGGAGGACGGGCAGCAGCGTCCTTTTCTTAGTACGGTGGAACATACTGCGATCTTCAACCCGCCTGCTAAGCGTAGCGATTATGGCACATTTCGTAAGCCATGTTGTCGTAAATGTCTGAGGCCTATCTCCATCTTCGGACGATCATAGGTTGAGACGGATGGATGAAGCCATGTTTGAGTAATAAATCTATACATATAATAAAATCGTAACTGATCGGTGTCTGTACATGGAAAATAAATTAACTAAACTATTACAGGGAGTATTTATCAATTCTATAGAATGCAAAACAACGTTTTTTAAAACTTTCGTCTGTTTGTTTATCTGTCTGTTTGTCTGTTACATTGTTCGCGCTAATCTCAGAAATAGCTTAGCCGATTTGGATGCGGTTTCCACCAATGTGTAGTAATTAGCTTCAATCGTTAGATTAAGTTTTTATTTCATCTAAATAGGTGCATAAATAAAAAAGTTATATCAATTTAAAGTGTTACGTCAAACATTTCTTCAGAAAAAATGCTATAAAATGACTACTTCGTTGATTGGGATGAAACTTTAGTTTACTATATATGATATTCTATAAAATGACGATGGTTCAAAGATAATACAAAGTTAAAAATAGGCATTTTCAGATTGCTAATGTAACTTGACCTTCGATCTATATTGTCAAATGGGCTGATCATGGTTCTACTTAGGCTGGACGTCTCGGTTTTATGGGATTGCGTGTTTATTACAAAGCGGGTCAAAAACTTAACTTTTAAAATGTTTATAGTGTTGCTTTGTTAGGTCGCTAGATGTCGTAAAATAATAAAAAATAGGATTTGGTAAATTTAAAATTTTATATTCACATCCGTTATCAGGATTTTCAATGTGTGTTCTTTTTTACTCCTCAAAAATAACAAAGTATCCTTGGATAATCTTAATCTTTTAAGGAGTCTGTCACATATTGAGTAAAAACATCCCGTCTCAATAAAATTATGCGGCGATTTAAGTAAAATTTGATAACTTATTTACAACTGTATAATGCTACATCTGAACCGTCACTTAGTTCTAAGAGGTCAAATATACGAGTCCATATCTTTTCAGGGCGTCCTAAGAATTTTGGTGAAATTTTGGCAGTGATTAAAGTTAAATATTTTTATTATATTAAATATTACCTTAAATCTAAAAGTTGATGGCAAAAATGGGCGTAATTCAAGATAACTAACTGTGTCATTTTTAGGTTGTATTTGTGTTTTTTTTTCTGGCAATAAAATTACTTATTCACTTTATTTTTTATTTATTTGGGTTATGTAATACTTAATTTAAAAAAAACTGAATATATAAGTTAGTTACTTTTTCTTTCTTCGTAATCCCTACTAATATTATAAATGCGAAAGTAGCTCCGTCTGTCTGTTACGCTTTCACGCCTAAATCACTAAACCGATTTTTAGGAAATTTGGTAAAACGATAGATTTGACCTTAGGAAATAAAATATGCTACTTTTTATTGCGATAAATGGGTTGAAGGGGTATAAGAGGGGTGGGGTGGGGTTTCGTAAAACCTGCTTAACCGATCATCATTTAACTTTGTACACCTATTCTTTAAGGTACTGGGAAGGAGAGAGGATAGTATTTATTACAAAAAAAATTACGGAGGGTAAAAAAATTCATTATAATATAAATGCGAATGTTTGGATGGACGTTTGTCACCACGTAACTCCACACCAGCTGAACAGATCTGGACGAAATTTGGCACATAGACAGATTATAGTCTGGAACATCACTTAGGCTTTTATCCTGGAAAAATTTACGGTTTCCGCGGAACGTTTTTCACCCAGATACATGTTTATGTTTAGATATAAATACATCAATATTGAATTCCGCGCGGACGAAGTCTTCGCGACTTCGCAACAGCTAGTTATGAATATAACAGCACCGCCAAACGATCAAAAATTTGTGAATGATAGACTAACTACCCACGTATCCCAAATGAGTTATGAAGAGAATCAAAAACCTACTTAAAAATTAGAAGCTTTTTTAATGCATAATCCTGGCTATCTATCGACAAATCGTCGCGTTGATACAACTTCGTCCTTCACTGAACATATCTTCGCGCGTAACGTATATACTTACGACAGTTATATAACTTTAAACTTAGAAAATAATGATCGATAAGTGACTCGGAAACGACGTACTTACGAGTACATATCGCCACATTTAAATGTTGAAGGTCACAATCACAACTGCACAAAGAGTGGCCAATAAAATCTGCAATAACTTCAGTACAGTGTAAACTGGCATATCAACACAGCTTTTTAAAAGTCAGATGCTCAGAAGTTATGGATAAAAATAGAAAACGTCCAATTGTGTTTGTTTATCGTTAGTTCGAACAACCGAAACGTTCATATAAACATATAAACATATTGTGATCTCTCCCAAAACAACATTAGTGCGAATTCACAAATGTAAAGGTTATAGACAATTATTGAACATCGAGTGGAGATACATCTAAATGTATTTAAAAAATCAGTTTTAATAGAGAAAAATATTTTTAAATCAAATTAAAGTATATAACGTACCTTTTTATAGTTTTTAATGAATTATAGAACATTCGCTTCATTATTCCAAGAAAATGAAATATACCAAAACGAATCATATAGCATATGTTTTATTGAAAACCAATGAATCACACATTTGATACACAAACCGCATAGCCGTCTTCAAAATGATAGTCATTTCGTAATACGTTCCTATGGAATAGTGTGTTGTGTTAAAACCTTTCAGTTAAATAATTCTACTGTGTTCTAATGCGGTTAAAAATGAATGTATGACTTACCACAATAAAAAACAATGTTATTTGAAGATTAGAAAATAAAATACAAATAAAAGTTTTATATTGTAACAAATTTGTAAAACATTAAGCTATGTATATACATTGGTCGTTACCCTCGCGGCTAGATTCCTGTAAGCAGGTCAATGATCTGCGGTCAGAGTATAGTCTTACTTAACTTAAAATTTTAATACACATGACCAAAAGCTTTCGTTTCACCGCAGCCATGTTACAAAATCACCCTTTATCTGTTTAACGTATCAGATAAGATGAATGTCACCTGTGCATAGTTACTAACAGCCTGCAATTGTATACCAGAAATATATTATGTACTATGTCTATAAGTAGGTTTTTCCCCTGACAATTAGGTTAAATTACGTAAACTACATAACATTATCTACAATAGAGCGGTCGTGAAGTAAAGATCTTGTCGATACAATTTATAAACAAAATCAAATAATGTGCCTGTGTGTTTGTATAATATTATACATAAATAGGTGTCGCTTTCGTATTTTTATTGAAAATAATTATGTTTGTATTTAATTAGTAAATCGAGCGTAAGAAATTATAATATAATACGGAAACACTTTTGTCCGTTACTCAAGGTACTAAGATCAGTAATAATAGAGCGCTCGATTACTGGTGCGGGCAAACTTTTTAAATTAGCTAAAAATGTATTGATTGTATTTTGTACTTAACCACAGATTGCAAAACAATGGCATTAGAATAAGTATTTACTTAAAAATATTAATAGATCACTGCAGTAATATGTTGCTAATAAAATGGAAATGTAAAACTACGAAAATAAATGATACCCATATAACATTAAATCAAGTAGGTACATCGTCACTTCTATCAGACTTTAAGAGTAAATATGCAAACAAGTTATTATAACATTAAATTACAGTATCGTAATATTAAACAAGTTGCATGTAACCATTTTCAAAATTTGCGCAATCGTTCGAGAAGTGGAGCATTCAAGGGACCTAGTTGACCCATGCCGTAATGTCGCGGAAACACTCGTTTACTTTTACTCACTTCAACCTTAATATAGATAAGACAAATGACGTAGGCAACAAGTTTGTGGAACATTTTAAAAATCTATATTATTTAATATAGATTTTAAAAGACATCCGAGGAGAATGTTCTCAATTCGCTTCCATTTTTCATTTATGTTTGATGCCTCTGAACTTAGTCATTTATGAACGATTTCAATTCGCAAATGGAGGATCATATTTAATTTTGAATGTCATTAAACTTTGGGTTGGGGTTGGATTGGTTAAAAGATACACCGAAAATTGACATATTGGTAGATTTAAGACAAGCTCTGTTGGGATTTAATGGATTTATAATGAGACGTACGCGCTTATAAATTAATTAACTTATAAATAAATTTATATAAATTTGAAGTTGGTTTTGTTTTGGTTAAAAAGCTAAAAGATTATTTGAAATGGTGATGTCAAAACAAACTAACGTTAAATTTTGTTTTAGTTCGAAACTCTGGGATTGAAATAATTAAATTGCAGATTGGTTTGCTGTGCATTGTATTCTATTTGAATCTGTTGTCCCAAGTTGAAGACACAGCGCTATCGTCTCATATTTTAATGTTTATAACAAATGTATAGTGGTAATCAATGTCCCGTTAAGGTTTATTCGAAGTGAATCAACTTTAATTTATATGTCGTTCAGACTACACTGCAAAAATTCGTGTTGCGCTATTTATTTAGGTATATCACCTTATCTGGTACTTACCTTAAGTACGGTAGAAGCGTTGATAATGCCAACTGGTAGGTAGAAGCAAAACCAATTATCTGTGTCTTTGTCTCCGCCGTCCTTATTATAGATATGGACAAGAAACCAGATCAGGCGAAATCATAATACAGCAATACGCCAAAATACTCTTCCTGTACACTAGCGTAAATCGACATTGACATTTAGGTGGAACACTGCGTAAAGGATAGTAAATATGATCGTCAACTAGTGTGAGTGAGATGGCCATTTAAAAAAGCAAAATGCGATATATTTAATCGGTCTTTAGTCTATATACATCTGTATTTGTAAAGTTCAGACGTATATCATACATTGCCTAGCCTCTGTGCCCTTGGCCGATCGCTGTCCCTTCGAAATTCAAGATGCGCTCGCACCTAACGCTTTTTGCAACAAATCGCCGACATCCGTTAATTCATTAAGGTTACATAGAATTACCGGCATGTTAAGAACTTGAGTATTGATACTGCATATATCGAATACCTGCCCAGAGCTACGTGGATAACTTGAATTCTATTGAGCGTGGTAAATATTAGCTCCGGCAATTAGACTTAGACCTATAACAATAACGCCTTTCGACCTTGATCTCGTTTTGAGCGCCTCCACCTGTTTGCGCTTGAGGCTTAAGAAAAAGTCGCCCGGCAGAGAATGTCTACAAAAATAAATCGTCATTATGTTATTACATGTAATAGGTATCGATAGTCAATATTTAATAGTATCTTTTTTGTAGACCGTTAAATGACCTAGTATGTCTAAAATCTAGACCATCAAAATATCTATAACATTTTTGACAGTAAATATCTCTAACTACGACTGATCGTGCTACGTACACGTAAAATAGAAAAAATACTCAAATCTATATATTCCAAACGGGGCAGACGGTAACCCACAACTTAAATGATGCTGAACTTACCGTCTTGCAAAAGGAATAAACTTTAACGTGTAATTTTACGCAAAAATATGAATACTTAAAAATTGACCGGTATAACCTACCTAATTCATTAACACAAACATCCGGAAAAAGCATTTCTTAAGAAAGAAACATTAATGAAAATACAAATTTAACATTAACGAAACCTTTGAATACAATATTACTACATTACCTAGTAACATAACATTCAAAATTGCATATCCGAGGAATTATAACTAACACGATGGTTTTAAACGCATTTGAAAGTCTGTTGGGATGAACGATAGATGAAACTTTTGAACTAAATGTGAATTAAAATATAAACGGTGTCATATTAGAATCTCTTGTGAGTGGTTACACGTTCGCATGACTACATATAATAACTTCTCGAAATTTACGCCTATCGTGTTTTGTCAGGGCCAACGAATTGTGTATTTTTTATTGTATGTATTTATTAAAAATATGTAAAATAAGCACATAATATATTGATTGCGAATTATATGTTTAGGGTATGCTATGAAGTATATATATTCCCAAGATGGGTTGGCATCAGGCAGGCTGCCGGACACAAAACTATAGCCAAAACCAGTAACAGTATGGACTACAGTAGAGTCCAGGATATATGGAAGAGTAGTACATACTGTGCCGACCCTACGCAAGTGGGAAAAGGGCAGGAAGATGGATGGTATGCTATGAAATCTCTTATTCTTATCAAAGGTTAAGTGCCATATCTATGGCCATAACCAAGCGAGGGAGTACCACGACCTCACATTTTTCTTCGAAGTCTTCTATTGAAGTCTGTACCACGTTTATAACTCTTCTGATTAAAGTCACTTATCATTTTGCGAAAACCCTTCTATTACAGTAAAACTTGTAAAAGATGCTCCAATATAAAAGCTTAACTAAGGTGATTTAAAGATTAGGGATATATGTATATATAGACTAATAATATATAGCTAGCAATTTCATATTGTTTGAAAAAAAAATCATTAGAGACCTTCAATTTCAGTTTTTCTTGCGTAGATAAAATTTTAATGCAGCTTCCGATTGCTAGACCATAGGTGCTGCTTTTGTATCCGACTTTCAGTCCAGGAAATATATTTGTGATGTTCTTTATATTTAGATTAATTCCATCTTATTAATGAGTGTCCTTGTTACACCGAATCTTTCGCTTATTTTATTGAGTGTGTATCGCCTCTGATTAAGTAAGACAAGGACGAGTGATTGCGTTGTATTAACATGAGTACTTGACGGGTAATACTAAAATTATAAATCTCGCACTATAACACACAGTTGATATCATCTCGTGGTCTACAATCAAGCCCTGTTGTAACAGTCTAGCACATTTTCTTAATTAAGTGCTGTTAAAATTTGTATTAAAGAATACTCTTCGTTCAATTGGAACATATTCAAGTCTTAAATATTTTTAGTATTTGCCCGATTGACAGAAGGGTAATATTTTTGGGGGTATGTATGTATGATGTATGTCCATTCGTAGCCTAAACGATTTGATCGATTTTGAAGAATGAGATGTCATTCAATTCGTATTCTTTCCTGAAGTGTGATTGTAAGGGTCGGGTTTCTTGTTTTTGAATTAATTATTGCTAATTAATCCCGATGGTCACTGATGCCTTAATGTCATAGTTCGTTAAATTAAATGACTACAGTCTAAATGAAGGCTTATGTTGCGATAAGTTGAGGAAAATACTTAATATCTCCATTTAGAAGACTGTTTCTCTGACTTGAAGAAGTTCTATTAAAAAAGAACATCAGATCAACAAAATTACAGGAGAACTTAACATGCTTTAGAAAAATGTTTTTCGTAAGATCTTTGTTTTCTCACTTTCTCTTACGTCATATGACTTTAAATTGTTATCTGTCGCAACAATCTCTAACTTTAACATGAAAAAAATATTTGAGTGTTTATCATTCAGTTGTTGAAATCAAAATTAATGTTATGTTTGAATTAATGATAAAAAAATAAACTTTATATTTATAAGGTATTCAGCAGCGACTTTTAAGGAAGTGAATGTGACCATGAGTTTTAAAGGCACCTCTCGTTTCAAAGTACACGTATATATTTCACTACAACAACGCTTTATAATATTGTTCCGTCGAATAGGTCTAAATACAAGGTCTTCTACAAGAAGTATAGAAGCTAAATAAGAACATCTGCAGTACATCTCCTCAATTTGAAAATAATGGTCGAAACTGTTTGCTTTTTTGGGGATCACATTTACTGTTTGTCTTGAAGAGGCGTAGATCCAAGTTCCATAGTTTTATTGGTTGTGAGTTAGCCAAATGCCAAGTAATCTTTCCGTAAAACTATTAACTTAGCTAAATTTATTAGTCTAAAATATTTCTAGTTTAATAATCGATACTGTGGCGGTAGCAAGATGTAATTATAAATTTAGTGTGTAACTTAACTTAGCGTAGCGTAAAGCTTAAGCTTGTTTATGATTTCACACTTCGCGTCATTGTAGTTTTGTTTATAGATATTAAGACAAGAAATAATAGCAATGGACCAGAAATACTTTTTCCAGGAAATAAGATAAACTGAAATTTTTTAACTGTTTAAACTTTAAGACATATAATAATTTGAATCATAACATGTTTCGCTTAATTGCAGTTAGCTGAGAGAACTATTTAGAAACGAGCAAATTTGAAGTTAAATATAGCGAGAGGGTGAGTAGAAATTTATATTTAAATTATTTTAATAAGATTAATTTGCGTTACTAATTCGATCTCCATTGGCGCAAGTCTGGCTGGTTGCCAGCTATCTCATACATGTATTTGAAACTTAACTCGAAATCAGTTTTTTCCGATTTCAATATTACAAATTATTGTTCCTGTTTAAATTATTAGTTTTTGTATACTGTAATTATCAAGTGACATTATGTAAGGCCCGCCTCTTAATCTGAAGGCCGTACTTCGCTGCTATGACGACGGACTCTTACGCTTATTGTACTGCACCAAATGAGACATATTTCCTATATAAAATATTACTTTAAATTTCATAATTATAAAAATAACCAACGACCTAGAAACGCTCAAATGCGTAGTAATTATACGTCTTTGAAATTATGCAAAAATATTTACCACCCAATAACAGTACCGGTAACTAAAACGCACTGCACAAAACGTGCCTAAACTAAATGAGCATTGTTTGCCAGAGCGAAGAGTGACATGAATGTGTGGAGTAATGTTATTGTTTTTTGACAACTCTATGCCCCCTCCCACGTCGTGCCACCTCTACTCCGGAACCGGGATTGTTACTGGCCTTTGACTACTCAAAACATTTTGGTTACATTATGTTCGTTTAATGTGTGCATTAAAGTGGGTTTTCAAATATACGAGTGTTATCAGTTCATTTAGATCAATACTTACGAACACACTGATTGCAAAACTATTTACATGGGTTCCCTTTTAAATTACATATCTTTATTCTCTACTTTTAATTCCTTAGTAAATTACTGGTTATTTAAGTCCTTTCCTTTTTAAGTATTTTCCTTGTAACAATGGTAGAGACCGCAACAACAATATCTATTGCTGAAACCTCACAAAAGACAGTCTGATGAGTGAGGTGCCGGAGGCCTAAATTCAGTCGTCTTCTCCCTTCCCATCCTTTTGTAAGGAAGGTTGGGAGGGGGAGAGGATTCGACGGAGAAGGAGATGTATAGAAGGAATACCCTTATTACTGTCTGTCCCCTCCTATGTCCGACAACATATTATATTTGTAACTCATTTGCTTGTTACAGTCACATGCCTATGGGTAGCGGAGACTGAATATCAAATGCTTATTTATTAATATCAAGATTATTATTTGCCACCTTCTGTCATTAAAACATTGCGAAAGTCTAAATCTAGGTTGGTTTTTTTATTTCAATCATAAATTAAATTACTGAAAAGAAGTTATGCACAATAAAAGTTTTAAAAGTAATTAGTGATTTTCCAAATCGCATAACAACATTACTTATTAAAACGTAAAGTTTAACCGAGTGACCGGCCGGAAATGTCAACATTAAATAATCCATAAACATGTGAGGTCAGTTCATGGTGACAAAAGCGTTGCAAACAGTGAAAGTGGTTAAAGTTGCAGTGTTCACTATGATATAAATCCTACAGAGATTGACAACTACCACGATTAAACATATATTGCGAGGTGGACTGCGCCGCACAGTGGTTGTACTTGACAAGTTAAAAAATTGATCTGCTCTTAAGCGGACACTTAAAGTTGGTAACTCGAAAGTAACTTTAACAAATATACATGTATGGCAATTTGATCGATATTGCAGGCAATTAAAAGGTAATATTCATGTTGTAAGGTATGTACTGATATTTTTGATTATACTAACCTACTATGCGGACCTTGGCGCGTTTTAGGTTGGTTTGTACTTGAACGAAAACATTGCTTTCGTTAATTGAGCTTTATACATGTCGATTGATCAAGTTATTTATGGAAATAAAATAATAAAAAGATCCCACTGCTGGATCAAGTCATCAACTCTTTTTTGATATGCATTTAATTAACAAAATTTCAACAAAACTGTAATGGCGCTTTGCTTCATTTAATCGTAAATACAGTTTATTTTGTCTATTCATTATCTATTTCCACAAAGCTTACTTGGACTACAGTTCGGTAGTTCATCGCCATCATATTAGCCTAGATGCACGATTTATTGACGATATTTGATTACGGATTTTAAGGTGAGTATCGTAACCGAATCATAGGAATTTCTACTACGAAAATTAATATCATCAGCTTAATGAAACAAAGCCTGTATCCCCTCGTTTGTAACACACGCATATTTTTTGTCAAAGCGTTCAAAATACTAAATTAAATATTCATTATCGCCTACACGCTAGCAAATAAATTAGTAAGCCACTAAAGGAGACAATTTTTTTTTTTTATCATGAGAACACAATAAATGTAGTTTATATTTTATTCGAGTACAAGAACTGAGGGCGACAAATTAAAAAAAAATGTCTTATTTTACTAAATCATTAAAAAAAAATTAAACAAAAATTCTAGAGTATAATGTAAAATACTGTTTATAATTATCGCTTAAATTTTAATTATTGATACGTCCAGTGGCTTAATTATATTTATTCTTTATAATATTCGTTTGTTATGTAACAGTTTTAGGAATAAGCAGTTCGCAGTTAACCGCAAATTTTCACAGCTTCAATAAAAAGGACTGTTGATCAAATGCTTTGAGCGGGAATTAAGGTAGGACTTATGTTTTCTTTTAGATTTGTGCGTAGTTTACGGAAAATCATTATAAGAGAAAATTACAATTTACATTCATATTCATTAAAATTATATTCCCATTACTTGAAAATTTTATCGTAACAATTTATTGAGCCAAATAAATCTTTATTTCGATATAACATTTACAAATAACGTTAAATTACAGTAGGTAGTAAGTAATAGTGAAATTTGTCGGCCTAGAGATATACATAAACAGCATCCGTTCATTGCTGACCTTCGCAAACGGCGAGAGATACAAACGGCAGTTAAATACACGTTATTAATGAGCAATGCGAGGACTGACCTGTTCCTCACAGATGTCCTGCTGGACAGGGTGAAGTTCCTCTGGGGAAGGCGCGGAGCGGACGCGGGCGCGGGCGCGGGCGCTGAGGCGGGAGGCGAGGTGCGGGGCAGGCGGCTGCCCGCCGTCGCGCTCGTCGCCAGTAGCACCACCAACCACCACTTGGGCATCGCAAGAGCACAGGCCGCACGAGACGCGTAAGACACGCTCGAAAACGTACTGTCAAGCGAGTGGCCGACGCGCGTGGTATGCGCTCTCGGTGACGTTCACTTTTGTTGTGGCGGTGGCCGGCCGCCCCACTACGATGAAAGCGAGGGCTTTCACTGGGCCGCCTACCGAACGTCATGCGTCAGGGTGCCGAGCAGATCCCTAACAATATTTTTATAATAGTATCTCAGATCCAGACGCATAGTGCCTGCGGACCGAAACCGTTCGACAGTCATCGATGAATGAACCTAAACTGTGTCGTGAAATTGGTTTATTCATCAATTGTCATTTATTTGATTTTTGTTGCTTCACGCAGTCCCACTCATGTGATAATTGTTGATTTCGACTCCATTACTTGTTTTGATTTCGAAACGTAAAGGTTAAACCTTAATGTCACAGTCTTGTGGTTTGTGTTCAAAGTAAAATATCCACCAAGGTGTTATAAAATGATAAAAAATAAATTCTGGCATTTTTGGTCAAACGGGAAAAACAAAGGTGATGGTTTATGGTCATTCAATTTTATTTATTTATCCAAAAACAAAATCCTATTATTACAAATAAGCTCAAAACTTTGACAACTGAGAGGTTACTGATTACGAATACAAATTCGACATAGCGATAGTAATTTTTAGGCCACAGATTTATTTATATATAAAAATTACATATCAAGGACTTATTTTTGCTTATAACATATATCAAAAATAATCAAATCAAACCGCAATACGAAAGAGGCAATATGAGTTCGGAAACCAGTTTTAAAATCATCCGTTGGTTTAGCATTAGTGCGGTACACATTGAGCCACGGTAGGTTACCATACGATAGGCTCTTTTTCGTAAGTTAAATGCATAATTTATAATTTTTTTATTCATTATTTCTTTATCACTACCCGTACTTTTGAATTTCGTTGCAATTGGAACATTACAAATTTTATCGTCACATTTACTTATTTGCATGGCTGGAGTCCATATTGAGGTTGCCCGCCTCCCTCCACCGCGGGAGAAATCTGCTGTACTATAGTAAAAAATATTATAAATATATTAGATCAGAATAAGGTAATATAATAATAGAAAAATAATCTAGTTCACTTCAAAATTCGTCTATTTTTAAAATTGTTTACGTACTTGTCTTAAAAAATATGACGATATCTTCATTACGTTTTAAAGCTTTAGAAACTATGGTTACGAATATAAAATAAGCGCTTTAGAATAGACTTTTCGAACGGGCAGAGGTTCAAGAAAATGTAATAAGAAATTAAGTTAAAAAGAAAGTAGTTCAAAATAATCATTCTATAGACGAAGGCGTTGGCCAGCTAGTATTTGACAAAATTGTTTGTGGGTACAGATGCGAAAAAAAATAAGATTACCATATTTTTGACACTTTATTTAATAATTAAATGAAAACGAAACGATACAAATTTGCACACATCAGTGCCAAGGTTTTTTCTATTAATGGCGAAAAAAAAAATAAAGGAAAAATTCTTTGGTTATTTTAAACATTCGGACAGGGTGTCTTCTTGAGATATTTCTTGCCAGAAGGCAATGGAACGACAGTTACTCCTTGCGGAAACATCGTGGCAACATTTTCATCAGGCACCGTAGGCAATACCATGCAATCTTCGCCCATCTGAAAAAATGCAGCGCTTCAAGTATCAGACTTATTTTCACTAACACTCGTACATCATTATATTTTTTTATTCTTCATATCGACAGATAATATAATATAAAAGTAGCATAGTATAGGCCATATAAGCAACACCTGTAATCGACGAACATATATGCGCTGATGTATGGACGGATGTAAAAGAATTGAGAGTTGTGCCAGAATCGCGCCAAGTTGAAATCCGTAATCTCTATCTACCCTTTTGGCTTACGGGCTTGAGTGTATATTTGTTTATAGACATATTTTTTAACTTTTCCGGCAGCTAAGTAAATTTAACCAGAAGACAAACTACTTTTTTCACTTTTCCCTTTCCAATTTGTCAATTTTATAGTAAAATGTTACGTGACATATTTCAAATTGTCTAATTTCGATTGTGAAGTCACTGAGAAATTAATTTAATTATAGGAAAGTCTGAACTCCAAATAAATAGGACAATATACTTAAAGTACTATACTTAAACGTAAAGTAAATAAATGAGGCAATATAGTACGAACGAATCATTAAGGGAAACAAAGCGTTTCATAGTTTCAAATAAATTATGGTAAATCACGATTGATAAGAACATTTACCTATACGTAGATTTTATGTCAACGCGATCTAAACTCGACATACATAGATGAGATCTGGGAAGACAAAAACCAATGGAATCTAAACACTCTACCAATATACTTTAATAAACATCCATTTAAAGACGAACTAAGGAGTAATTAAAATGGTTACGAATGTCAAAAAAGATCATCATTTTAAAGTTGAAAAGATGATCAAAGCTTTGCCAATCATCATCGAACCATATTGAATTTTACTACAAATCAGAATCATACTACTCATGTAACCTTGGTAAGAATTAACAAGTACCACGAAAACAATACGAGTAACCCACACGAAGGCCGTGCCGCTGTTTTATAACCATGCCTTTGCCTCGAGACGTAACTCGTGCTCTGGCGCATATCAAGCTAAACACGCTTACTTTTACTCGTAGTGTTTCTATAGATGTCACCGACCTTTGGGAACTTCGTTTTATATTATAAACTGTCAGCGAATTGTGAACTGAACGAATCTTGTGCGACAGTTTATAAACTGCCAAAAACAATCCGTCAAATTGTGAACTAATATTTTGATTTGATTAGGTTAGGTTAAAGTTAGAATGGAAGGTAATTATATTTTAGGTTTCTTAGGTTCGGCCATCTTAAAAACAGTTTTGTTGTCATGTTACGTCAAATTATGAATGATTAGTTCAGTTTGTTGAGAGTTTATAATAAAACTAGTTTGATAATAAACAAAAGTAGGAGTTGCTTACTTATTTGTGAGCAACTTTTACTTTTGTTCGAGGCAGAGAGAATACACTTTTGACCTGCGGATCTACAAGCAATAATGCCTTATAGGTAGTGTCGAAATATATTCTTATCCATCTCAACAACGCTATAGATATAATTTATGGACTTATTTGCAAAAGAAATGTCAAACATTTACTTTCTGTAGAACCTGGCTAGATAAAAAACAATGAGAAAACAAAAAAAACCAACCTTCCAATCTACAGGTGTAGCGACCTTAGCCTTATCAGTCAGCTGGAGGGAGTCCAATACACGCAATATTTCACTGTGAATAAATATGCTACAATTGTAATATCACAAACATTTACAACTTGAGTCAAAGAAAGAGTAATCACACTTCATAGAGGTTGTAATATTGTATTGTAATAACAAGAATCTGTTTGTGTTGTGCGGTGGTTTGTAAACATGGCACGAGTTAATAGTTGATTCCTCATCAAAAAAGGTGGTACAAGACTTACCACTGTACCATTTTTTTTAATTATAACATGTGTAAGTTGTCCCCGGCATGTTAATTTGTTTAGTATGTTAGCTTTTATCTCAACTAAACTCTATTGTTTTAATATGAACAACTAATATAATGTACAGT
>DWLR01000837.1:0-21640 GCA_018246295.1 Papilio alexanor hazarajatica | reverse complement strand
GTAAACAATAACACTCAAAATATAAATGGCAATGGGAATGACTTCATATAATTTAGGCTTGGCAGCGAATGGGTTAACAGTTCAGCTAAACATGTATGCTATACATGTTTATGTATCTTCAACTTTGCATATTAGATGGGTTGTTTTAATAGTGTTTATTTGCAGTTTCATAAATTGATGACTATCATTATAAGCAGATTCTATTGTATGTACATCTTCTATAGAAAACTTGAATAAACAGTTATTTGCAAGTAAAAATCAGACTTAATTGTTAAATAAAACAAGACAAATCTTTGAAATATTTTTCCCATTCCAATATAGCTATTTCATAAGGAAATAATTGGTACTAAATCATCATCATCAGATCATTTAAATGTCAAACTTGTAACAAAAATAAAAAATATGTATACATATGTAAAGATGGAATGGTCATTAAAAGAGAAATGTATATAGTTAATCCCTAAGAAATATCATTTGCCTTAAAATTTATGTGAAAGTAAAAATACAATTATAACTTAGAAGTCTTAGTAGCATTACACTGCCTAGCACCATGCATAAAATTGGCTGGACAGTTGAATTTCCGCTCTGTAAAATAAAATTAAGGTAAATATAAATATTTGGAGCATAGTCTAAGACACAATTTCATAAACATTTTGACTCACTATAATGTAATAGTTGCAGCGATCACCCTGACAGCAATCTGAACATACCCAATCTTGATACCAAATATGTGTGCATAAGGGCATATACCGTTCTCTGGTTGTGGCGCAGTCTGTTCTATTAGAACAGCGTTTCGACACATAGTACTGCTTTTTTGCTCCTTGCGACCAATAGGGCGTACTGCCCCATTTAATCTCAGTTAGACAAACGTCTTCACCATATTCACAAGTCTTTATAGTTTTGACACATTTTTCATTATTATCTTCTTGATTCTTACATACATAACATTCAAGACCATATACTGAAATAGAAAGGTAATAAATACTTTATTTTATTTAACTTTATAACATAAACATAAAGCATACTGCAAGCAGAACCTTTTAAAACCGCAAAAGATAATATCATTAAAAAACTAAAACTATAAATAAAGTTTTTATTCATTTTAAATTTTAATCTATAGTTAACAAAAACAAAATCGTTAAAGAATACAAAAGAAACGGGTGTGGCTAGAATTTTGGCTTTAAATAACAACTAAAATTCAACCAATGGCTAGCTATATCAAAGAGCAAAGAGTAAAAAATTGTTGTGCTGCTAATAACAGATAGCTTGACTTGAAAGTTTAAATTTGTATAATTTGACATTACTGTTTCAATAATTTGTCCAAATTTGTAGTATTTCTATTTTTATACATTTACTTTTTTAACTGTAGTTAATGATTTTACAAAAAAAACTTCCAGTTTCACAATAAAAAAACAGAAAAGCGTTTATAATTCTAGATTTGAGAAAAATAAAATTTGATTGGATTTTTTTCATCAACTGTTTGAAATAATGAGATTGTCTTTGGTCATGGTCTGGAGGCGCTGAAACTGAAATTAAAATAAATTTTGACATTGTTTTATTGACGTTTGTTGTAAAATTTGCTGTCGTTGCAGTTGTAAATAAATAAACTATATTTGTATTGTGATGGAAGGTGTCTTATGGAAATGGACAAATTATTGGAATGGTAAGAGAAATTTATGTTATTAAAATATTGAGTAATTTTGAACTATCACGCCAATCATTAATGTTGTAGGTTGGCAGACAAGATGGTTCGTTTTGGAGAACGGTATTCTATCTTACTATAAATCAGAAGACGAAGTGTTTCAAGGATGCAAAGGCTCGGTGAAAGTATCAGTATGTCAAATTAATGGTAAAATTTTCTTATATATTTTATTTCGAGTATATACGAATTAGCTATTTTTATTTGAGTAATTGTTTGTAATATTTTTTTCAGTTAATAATATTGACAATACTCGTCTGGATTTGGTCATACCTGGTCAGCAACACATGTATTTGCGTGCACCATCACCTCAAGACAGGCAAAAGTGGCTAGTCGCTTTGGGAAGTGCCAAGGCGTGTGTCGACAAAACTGATACAATAGGTATTTATAATTTAAATAGAATATAATTTTTGCTTTTAGTTTCTTTGTATTTATTATATTTTACACTTTTAGCACCGGAATTTGACAACTCTTTGGGACATAAAAAGTCTGAATTGAGGCTCTATTGTGATCTAATGATGCAGCAGGTTCATTTTATAAGAGGTGCATCATATACTGACAGCCCAGAAATTAAGGTAAACTTTTAATGTTTTGTTCAAATGCCATCATAATTCTTGTGTAGGTAATCTTGTTTTTTTTTTAAAACATTTTAATGACATTCAAGGCTAAATGGTTGGGCTTTTTTATTTTATTTAATCATAAATCTTTCTCCTCTATCTATCTACCATATGCCCTTACATATCAAATTATTACACTAATTTAATGTGGACCATAAACTTAACAGTGCCTGTAACCCAGAGGTGTTAGTAGGTTATGAGTCCTCCTTATATTGCCGTTCTTTAGTACACCATTATGTGCCATGAGACTAATATTGATAAATTATTGCTGTACTTCTCCTTGCCCATATAGTAGGTAACCTACTAGCTGTGTTCCATTTTTTCAACTGCTGATATATTTAGCATGATTTTAAATAGCTTACAACCTTTCTAAGAAATTGGGGATCAAAATATTTTTTTTAAATCTGACTGATAGCTGATGATATTAGCACCCTTGCACAAACAAACTATAGCTTTGTTATATTAATTTAGATTATTATTGTTATAGACTAATTCAGTTACATTAAAGAATAATAAGTTACTTTGTATTTCAGAGGGTGGAAGAAGAAGCAAATCTTTTAAAAGCTACATGCGATACATTTATTAAAACATTGGAAGAGATAATGAGACTTGCAAATTATAGTGGGGTAAATGCTGCTGCTATACATGAAATGCCTGTTCCCAATTTAAACAAAATACAGAGTAATTCAAAAAATGCAAAGTTACATTTAAATAGAACACTTTCACAAGAAAACAGATAAATGTCTTAAAAAAGAAAAAAAATACAATTCCAAAATTTTTTATGTTGTCAATTTACTTAATTAGGAAATAATTTGGTATAGAAGTCAATAATTATACTTAAGTTGCATAAATTGTATTTAAATGTGTTATTGTTATAAAATGTATGTTTAATTATTGGTTATAAAAATGTATTCTGTAAACAAGGTTGCAACTGAACTGCCTTTTAAAGTTTTTCTTCATGCTTATTATTTAAAAGTGAAAACATTTATAAAGTATTAGATAATATTTATATTCAGCTTAAGGACATGGCAATAGATCTGAGATATGTATATCAACTTTATAACAGGTGAAATATGTTGTTACATAATTTAATTTAGATTTACCTGCAGCCTAGTGAAAATCGTTCTTCTTTTTGCCAAAGTTCTTTTTCTTAAATTTCTACTGAACTGGTACTGTTTGTTTTTAGATTCAGATATCATTTGCTATTTATCAGCCCTAGTAGGAATAAAACATATATTTTTTAATATAACCTCATCCAAATTTGATTAAAATAGTTTACAGAAAAAATCATTCTCCATATCATTTACACATTCACTTGTTCTTACATTGTGTGTTAGAATAAGTGAAAATTTAAGTTTTATTAGTGTAAAATGGCTTGCAATGGGTACGCACACATTAGTTAATATGTGACAGCCTTTATAGACAGAATTTAATAGATTGGTTGTATATTAACAAATTTCCGCCGGCGGTCTTATTTGTAAATCTTGGCATCTGGCGTCTTTAAAATTCATAGCTTTTCCTATCGGGCAGCGCTGTTGTGGACTGATGATTGTGTATGTACCACCAGTGGTACAAGCCGTCCCAAGAGACAGCTCTCTATGTACCACTGGTGGTACATGCCAGCGGGAACGTGTTAATGCAGCTTTGCTTAATGTACGAACTTGTACCTATGTACAAAGTTAGTAAATAGATTTTTGCAATGTCATGTAAATGTAATATATTTTTTGTAGTACAGTATATTAATGTATTGTGAGAATAACACTAAAGATAAAAACTTATTCTGTTTTTAATTGTTGTATAAATCTGCTTAATGTCATCGAAATAATACCCAGTATAATAGTAGTAGTAATCTAAATAAATGATTCAAAAACTGTGTTAATGTAAAACAATGGCTAAAATGTTTTATCACAAAATCCATTAATATATACAGTTTAGAGGAGGTATTTAGTAAGCATATTGCACATTCAGAATGTATGAGTACTTGAATGTATGTATTATATTTAACACTTTGCACTCGGAACCGTTTCGAATGTTACCTACCAGCAACTTGACCCCACTTTTTCGCGAAAACGTACACACCCTGAAAACATGATATTTATTGAAAAAACTTGAATAAAACACAAAAATAACAATACAAATAATAAGGCCATTATCAGGTTTTTTCATTTTTATTTCTGATGTACTTCATCATCTTCCCGCCCTTTTCCCATTTGCGTAGGGTCGGCATAGTTTGTACTACTCTTCCATATATCCTGGACTCTACTGTAGTCCATACTGTAACTGGTTTTGGCTAGAGTTTTACGGCCGGCCGTCTGCCTGACCCCAACCCTCCTTGGAAATATATATATATTTAAATAAGGTATTTAATATGACATAAAATACAAAAAATACACTAAAATTGAATTGATTGATTCTTCGAGAAATTGGAGGTTCTGCTGCAGCCTGCGCTCGAAGTTCAAGTGCTAATTATTTACATATTGATTTGTTTCAACAGCACAGGTGATGTAAGCAGCCCAACATTAGACTCGGGTTCAATGGGTATTCCAATCTGTGCGTAGTTGCAGATATGCTGCTGATTGATAGATCTGATTCACCAGCTACTTTATTTTTCGCACACAACTTATGTAGTATATCATCAAATAAAAAGATTTATGAAATGTAATTAAATTAACTAATAAATATTTAAGACATGTTGGATGTTAAACGTCAATTATTTCTGATATACTTATAACAAATATATATATACCTCAGCCTATGATCGTCCACTGCTGGACATATGCCTCCCCCATTGATCGCATCATTGGGGGAATGTGCCATAATCGCCACGCTTGGCAGGCGGGTTGGCGATCGCAGTATGTTCCACTATATTACGAAAAGGATGCTGCTGCCCGTCCTCCGGTGGTCTTTACATCCAGACACAAGACAAGCAGACAATTGTTCATGCATACAAATGTTTGTCTTGGGTGGGAATCGAACCCACGACCGACATGCAAGTGTCTTGCCACTGCGCCAACATATATATATATATATATATGTGTGTGTGTGTATATTTCTTGTTAAACTTCTTTTTTTTTAGTTTTCCTTATTTGATTTTTAACAGAGAGGATGGCATTGTACATTTTTTGCTTTGTTTTTTTATCAAGTGTGTATTTTAGAACAAAGTAAGGAATTGTAATGAAATTTGGTTTATATGTATTTGTGGACATTGAAGAAGACATGTTAACGAAAAAACCTTTTTTATAATTTTCTACAGTATGGTAAAGTCAGAAACAATTCCCAATATTTATAGCAGGTTGATTTATACATGTTTCACATATCATTATGTGTACCTTTGTACGCGTAATCCACTAATTTTACATATTGCTTTACGAATTAGAGAAGTGTATAGTCCGTCGTGAACACACTTAGAAAAAGAACGTGCCTTTTCGACGTGCAAAATGCTTAATTTATTTATCGTGCATCTTGATAATTTTGTCATATTTCAATTTGTTTTTGTGCCATTTTAATAGGAAACTACAGGAACACACGTGTTTCTTACGAAATTGCGATGGAATAAGTTCATTCTCTGTAATCACTAATCAACTACTGTGTCCATTCAGATGGGTCAGCTGAGTGATATACTATACTTACATTTAACAGTGGTAGAGTCCGCAACAACATCTGTTGCACAAATGGGCCGCTCGACCGGTGAAATCCCACAATCTCACAGAAGACAGGCGTGAAGTCGAAGTTATCTGCGTTTCGGCTGATGAGTGTGGTGCCGGAGGCCCGACGGAGTCAGAGTGGGGGATGGATAGGAGAAGGAAATGTAAATTTTTCTGTCTATCCCCTACTCTGTCTATTAAGGGTAGGCAACGCATCTGCAACTCGCAAATGCTTGATGCAGATGTCTATGGGATGCTTGTTTGCCACCTTTTGGTATAAAAAAATTGTCCCCCTCAGAGGAGACAATAGAGTGCAAAGGGTTAAGATTCACCACATACAAGGGTCACATAAGAGTACCTGCAATTAAGAGCACCCTGATCATGTAAATTGGTAATTATAAATTTTGATCAGTCTTGTTAACTGTTTTTCTTTTAATAACTGAAAACACTTTTAGTACTGTATTTTCACTTATGAACTTGTATTACTTTTAAGTATTGAAGTTAAAAAAAGTGATATAATACTATGGGAATTCATTTGTTTTAAATTATAGCATGTATACAGAGTGATAATAAAAACACTTAAAGTATTGATTGCTTATTATTTTAAATAGACCATGCCTCCTTTTTCAATTTTACCAAACTGGTTCGCCAAATCTCAAAACAGTCTTCTCCTGCACGTCTAGTTCCATTCCTACCTTCTTTCGCATGTAAAAAATAGTACAATCTCTGTTTGTGCATAAAACCTCTTCATGCAAGCTTCCCTGGCATCTTTGGCACTCTGTCCAGAGCTTTGCAAACTTATCTTGTAACTGTCTCAGTTTAAACATTTCTGTGATGTATAGCTGCCCTTCTTTGCTCAAGCAATGACTGCACAGTGCTTTTTTAGTGTCATTTGACATAACAGTTTTGCAACCTATACATTTTTCTTTTTTCTTAGTAAATGCTGCCAAGGCACCAACTTTTGAAGTTACCATAGCCTTAGTCATAGTATGTTCTCCTTTTAACAAAAGTGATTCTGCTTTTTCACCCAGAATTGGTTCAAATATTCTCAATAATGGTTTAGACAATTGGTTTTCTAAATAGTAATTAAAATCTATTGGCACACTATTTTCCAACACATATATTGGGTCTTCAGCTTTCATATATGCAGGTGTGTTCTTAGCAGCGCAACACAAAACATAAGGGACTCTATCACCAAGTTTTGGTGCTGTGCCTGCATCACGTTTCTTCATTTTAGCAGCTAATTCAACATGAGCTTGCTTGGCAGCGTAATCATTTTTAGTTAATTCTTTTGTTATAACAAGTTGAGAAATATCAATACGGTTACATAATAAATCAGATATTATTTGTTTAGCATAGCTAACTGCACCTTCAGGATCTCTGTCTATCAATAGCTTTTGAAGACAAGTGCTCATCATATTTGAAACAAGTGGGCAATTATCTCGTCGGACTGTCTCAATACCTTTGCAATCCATTTTATCATATTTATCAGGTCGAGTGAAGTAAAGGCCTGCATAACGCTTTTTATTTATAAGTAGATAAGGATAGTATACTTTTTCAAATTCTAATTTAATAGGTTTAACAAATTTTGAGGTAACAAATTCAGCAGCTTCCCTTCCTAATTCCATGCTTTCTTCAAGAGTTTTGACACCAAACTTTACCATAACAGAATCGGTGTCTCCGTAAATTACTACAGCATCTTCTTTATAACCATTTGATTTGGTGTATTTCCTTTCTACTTCAGATTTCGTGAATTCTATCATAGTTCGGCCATAAGCAGTGACGCTGCCTGATATTTCCAGGCAGGGCAACTTACCTACTTGTGCCCCTGTAAATCCATACACAGAATTAGCACTTATTTTTAATGCTAGTTGCCTACCATCTAAAACTGACCTTTTGAAAGGATCTTTCTCTTCTTTTAAGTCTGCTTTAGCTTTTTTTCTTGCGGCTAGTAGAGATTCCAAAATTTCAGGTAACAAGCCTTTTCTAATATTAGATTTGACAAACATGTTCTTTGTTGGTGTAATAGTTACATCATCTGAATTTAAATTTAGATCTTTCTGCATATTTGGAGGAACAAGTGTTGTATAACATAAATTATGAGCCATCATTATGCTTGGGTACAGAGAAGCAAAATCCAAAGTGGATATGGGGTCAGCATAGTATCCTTTTTTAGGTTCAATAACTGTCGCTCCTTCAAATTGATCATCTGAACCTTGGCCTTGGTAAGCTGGTATTAAATATCCAGCTTCTTTAGCTTTCCGTAAAAGTTGGCTTACAACTTTGATTTGTTGGCCTCTTGTTTGCAGACATACCAAGGGAACTCCTGTAACTCTTGCCATTTCCATGTAATTTATGATACACATTAACTTGTTTAATAGTTTTAGTGGTAAATATGCATCCTTTAAACAATACATTGCTAGTCTTCTCCTTGTTTGCTCATTTTCATTTTGTAAGTCTGAAATAATACTGTGTTGCACATCTTCTTTTTGTTCTTGGAGAAAATGATAACTTACAGCATTCAAAGTATAAGATCTTAATTTATAATCCCTAACAAGCACAAGCAACAGGTCAAAAGGAACTCTACCTTCAAAGTTAATACTTTTATTTTCTCTGCGACCCATTTGCTTCGATTGTAAAACCGAATCTTTAATAACAGATCTTATATTCCTTATTCGACCCAAAAAGTCAAACTTGTCTACTTTTAAATGCTTTGCACGATTTATGAGGTATGGCCAATCAAAGTTACTGATGTTGTATCCTGTAATTATATCAGGGTCTAGCTCTCGAAAAAAGTCAGCCCATCTAGCAAGCATTTCTGATTCAGATTGAAAACTGAGTACTTGAGAACCAACAATAGGGGCGCATGTATTTAATGTAAACACATTTCTGAGATATGGCTCAGTCTCGCCTTGCCTGATGACCATTGAAGCGATTTGGATTACAGGGTCATGATTAGGTTCGGGGAAAATACCCTTTCTGCCAGCACATTCAATATCAAAACTTAATATTCTAAGGGGAGCTACCTTGGACCATTCACCTTCAGGTTGATGTGCAGTAAAATTGTTCCAAGCAACATCAGCTTCGATTTGACATCTTGATTCTGGTTTTACTTTGTTGTCTTTAGATCTTATCAACCATTTTCCAACAGGTAACTCAATCCAGCTGCATCCTACTACATTAGTGTCTACCATGAACCTGATATCAAAATCTATATTAGTTTCATAAAAAGATGGATTCATTAATCCAAAGGAAGGTGGCTGTTTATCAATAAGACGCTTTGCTGCAGCTATTAATCTAGGTAACGCCACAGATACCTTAGCAAACCTTAAATCATGGTCACCTTTAAAATGCATAATGGAACGAGCTTGCACTAAACGCACTTCTAAAACAGTTTCCCGAATATTGTCTTTGTTAGAACGTAAATCTTCTAAGATAACTTTGTTAAGGTTAATTTTCATATCATTACACATGGAATCAGTGAAGCTTTCTGGAACTGTGACATAGAAATATGGAGTGAATCCATGGACATGACAGCATACTGAGTTCCCATCCATTGTAACACCATACATTCTCATAATTGGCACAGGCCCTAATTGAGATCCAGGCATATCAGCCAATGGTTGTCCATTGTAATGGTCTATTTCCAATTGTTGAAATACTAGTATATCTTTTTTAGGGTCTAACAGAGGAGGATTTGGTCGAGACCATTTTGTATCAGTAGACTGATTCTCTGGGCCTTCACCAATAACTTCAGGTGAATCAAATTCAACCTCCATCCCTGCAAGAGTATCCTCAAAACTACATGGCACTTCGTTATCCTCGTCATCATCTTGTGATTTAAATCTTTTTGGCGGTGGAACTTTGAAGTGTTTTCTCTTATCCATTTTAAAACTATTATTTTATTCGTAATTTCAAGATGCGGGGATTGGCGCCAAAAGTCTGAAAGAAAAAAACAGAATCTTAGTGCCTAAATTAATACATGATGGTATTTTAAGTGGATGTAAATTACCTAATTTGATTAAAATTTTATTTTCAAAGGATATTACAAGTATAAATCCACAAATAAACAGCTGCACAATTCTTATTCTAAGTTTTAAAAAGTATCAGTTATTTGACTTGTAATTTGTTACCAATATTGACTGTCAGCTGTCATTTGTTACTGTCATCAATCAACATAGAAAAATATATACCTACCATACATACAGCTTTTGCAACTTTTTAATATTAAATATGATTTGATTTTTTTGAGAAAATTTAAGAAATCCAACCTATGTCAAAAAGTTGTGAAATTGGCTTCTTTATGCTATTAACCACATTTTTTTGTGTCCAGTGGAGAAGGCGGTAGTTATTGATTACTAATATTAACTTTTATAGAAAGAATTTGATTTGCTGTTATAGAAGGACGTGTTAAGGTTTTTTCACGAAATCAACTTTGAGAAAAACTTTTTTCTAGATAAATATTGAGGCAAATCTTTTAAACCTGGCAAAAGAAGCTTGCGAACTGCAGGAAAACAATTTTTACAGCAAAAGTTTTACAGCTCTGGAGCTGGGTGTCTAATATTCATCGTCATCATCAACATCTCAGCCTGTAATCGTCCACTACTGGACACAGGACTTCCCCATTGATCGCCACAAAGATCGATCCTCCGCCGCCCTCATCCAGTGCACTCCCGTAACTTTGATCAGATCATCGTGCCATCTTGTGGAATGCCTACTAACGCTTCGTTGACCTGTACGTAGCCGCCTTTCCAGGACCTTTCGGCCCCATCGGCCATCCGTTCTGGGAGAAATGTGTCCGGCTCATTGCCACTTAAGGTTTGCAATTCTTCGGGTAATGTCAGTTACTTTGGTTCTACTACGAGCTACATTATTGATGATGCGATCTCGCAGAGAGACTCCGAGCATTGCCCGCTCCATTGCCCTTTGAGTGATTTTGAGCCCTCTAATATTGCCCAGTGGGTTCTGAGTCCCATAGGTCATCATTGGCAATACACACTGGTCAACGACTTTCGTCTTGAGACACTGCGGTAGATTTTACGACCAGATGATATCTCGCAACTTCCCGAACGCTGCCTACCCGCCGGATTCGGCGATCGATATCCTTCTCGAAGCTAACTTCGAGTAGAGTAAAGTAGGTCTAAACTTACCTGACTGTACAGTTTATCCTGGGCAGATATACTCGTCAACAACTTCGAGAGTACGGCCTGCGACGGATATTGGAGTGGGAGGAATACGGAAGTTCGACGTAACCTTCGTCTCGTCTATGTTCGTTTTGAGACCCACTCGATCGGAGGCTTTATTAAGAACGTCTAGGATCATACTGAGTTTTTCCTTGGTCTCAGTCATAACTACAATGTGTATGACCAAGTGCGGCAGAGCGCAGGTGGTCGATGTACTCGCAATTGATGTTGATGCCTAGTCCTTTTCAGTCTAGGATCTTGAAAACGTCTTACAACGCCGTGGTGAAGTGTTTCGAGGAGATAAGATCACCCTCTCTTACACCGCGCTGCAGTTGGATAGGTTTCGTGTCCTGATATTGTAGTCGAACTGACAGTGGCGTTTTCGTACCTAAGCCTCAGCGCCTCGATGTACCGATACCTGTGGTCTACGGTACTAAAGCCTGTAAGAAAACCGGCTTGTTTCGTAATGAGCGAGAAGATACGTAATGACCCTCGAGAACAACGTGTAGACATGGCTCAGAAGTGAGATTCGCCTGTAATTATTCAAGAGAGCATGTCGCCCTTCTTAAAGAAAACGACCACCACACTTCTGCTCTATGACCGTGGTGTGTGTCCCTCGAGTATGACGGAATTAATAAAAGCTTTTGAAGAAACTTATTGATGATTGTAGCTAGTAAATTAAAATTCTACTATGACGAATATGTCTCGGTGTGTAGCTGATATTTCGTGGCGCCAGTCGTATTGAAGGTGAATCATCGAATAATGTATAGGCTAGAGTATATATCAAGTCATAACTTTTATGTTTTTTTTTTTAATAAAAGGAGGCAAATGTGCGTGTATCTAACAAAATATTAAGAAGTCAGTGCCAAGTCACTGCTGCCAAGTTTCGAGCAGGAGTTGTGAATGGAGTTGAAGATCTTTTTATATAAAAAGGGTTGGAACTTTTTCTTGCTATTTTAGTGGGTAAACATCACAATTATTACATTTGAAAATGAATATTATGTGGTTGTGTTACTTTTTATTTTCTTACGGTTTCATAATGATTAGTAACTTATCATATCACATTAGTCTGTTTCGAAATTTATTTACTATGATGTATGACGGCAATGGATGAATACGATAAGATAAATCAGCTTGTCACTGCTAGATCCAAATAAGTACTGGATAGTAGTGTCCTGACGGCAATAATGTATTTATGACTAAACGGTAATAAAATACATACATAAAAAATAAATTTCTTTATTATTAACTTAACTGTAACATATATTTTTTAACGTAAAGCGTCTCCTCAACTTTTGTTGTTCTTTGTAAAAGCATAGATGTTAAGGCCACGTCATTTTGTTTCGGGGAATGCGCGTGGAGCGTGGAAGCGATAGCCAGCTGGTCCTACGGCGAGCTCCCTTTAAAGTTTAAACGATGACACCAATGAGTATTAATAGGTACAAAGGATGTGACAAACACTTTGTCATTCATATCCGGCATATATTTTTAATTAATACGAGGAAATTTATGTAGTTTCGGTTAAACTTGTATGTTAGTACAAGTGTATTCATTAAACATTGATTTGTAAATACAGAAGTAAAATGAGTTAAAATTATAATGAAATTGTGACATGCTGGAATTTACGTGATGTAGACATACATTTTTAAAATATATATACACATTAATAAGCCGCTTTTTCGCTTACTAAAGTATCGAAGAGCTATTGGTTTATCTATCTATACTTATTGTATACTGTCGTTTCGTCTGGCGTGGCATTTGAAATAATAGCCTGTGAATTATCCTAATAATTGGGCTTCAAATTGCAAAAGAATTTTTTGCAATCACAAAAATTCTTCAGCTATATTATATTACTATGGATTAGTCTTAATAACTAAAGGTATTAAAGGTTTTGGGTTCAGACAACACAAAGTAGAGACAAGACCACTGGGCGTCTCTACTTTAAATAAATAAGCATATTGTTACTTTTTATATTTTAATTATATAATACTAAATAAATTAGTGTATATTTCTTACATGGTAAAGAATATTATAATTTTCATCTCATGGCCGCCGGATTATTGAAGAAAAAGTTACAAACGCAATTAATTTCGTCACTGTATAATTCTTCGTTAAGCAAATGATATCGGATAGTTGACGACTCGCAGACTACGTATTCCTTTTCGACGCCAAGCTCCAAAGCGAGCACATTTAGGCATTAGAAATGGGATATATTAGGTAAATTGCGTACTTAGTATTTCGAGTACGAGTATTTGCAAATTGCAAAAAAAAGGAGTATCGATGTTACGTATAGTGGTGACGAAAATTTTCTGTAACGAGGTGGACGAGGAAAAGAAAATATTTCCTCCATCCTTAAAGCTAAAAACAATCGAAACACACGAAATCTCCCCTTATACCAACTACATCCTCCTTTCTTCATACATACTTCCAAACACCTAAAACTTTCGCTTCTACAATACGAAATACTTCTAACATACAAAATACTTCCTGAATACTACATATTTCTACAATACGGCAGTATTGAATACTTCTCCAATATTAAATACTTCTAAAGTACAAAATACTTCAACGAAATTAGATACACATTGAGTAAGAAAAACTTATGCCACATTACATATTTCTAAATATTCGATACTCGTTCTTTCAGTCCCCGCATACCCGGTACTTAAACGTATTGAATGAAACCTAGTATGAAAACCTGTTCCAGTATATACCTCCCACCTCTATTAGGCATGGGAAGTTGTCTGGTTCGCACGCCAATTTCGTATCTGCCATCTAAAGTTCCAATTGAAATTACTAATTTAGATGTCAGGCAACGCATTACTCACAGTTTTATTGTTAATATTACATCTGAAATCTTAATATTTTATACATAAGGGAATTTTGGATTTCTTTTATACATAAGGGAATATTGCTGACCTGTGACATGTACTCATCGCACATGTACCAAGTTATAGCCACAACTTTATTGCTGTTTTAACTCTTTTTAAACTTACTAGTGGCATTTTCAGGCAATAATATTGACATATAACTTGTATTTCATGACAATCGTTTTTATCTTTAAAAATTACCATGTTGTGTGACTTGTGAACAATAATTATGAACGAATGAATAAGACAGACGCAATTGTCTGGCGACGATAGCCCCGCAATTAGTTAATTTGATTCAATGCTGCAGATGTACATCCGACGACTTCGCGACGAGCAAACCCGTTATATTAATTGAAAAGAAGATAAAATTATTCAATATACGATGAAGGGACATAGTTAAGCATTTAACATCTACGAATAATGTCTCTCAAATATAAAATATTTAAATACGTGTAAACTAAAAATTATGCACAGTTGTGAAAAAATAATAAAACGTGATCCAACAATATATTTGAAATAAAATTGTGCAAATGATTTTAAATAAGGACTGACTGGAAATAAGGTAGATTATATAAACATTTTATGTCGAGCAACAAGTCGATGAGTCGAGTGGCCAGTCAAGGTTTACCGAATCTATGATGGTTCGAAATTAACAATATAGTTAATTATTAAATCAAACTAACTGTACCCCTAAACACCGGCGAAGATTTCGAATCTAATGAACCCCACTCAACAAAATCGGCCAAGCCTTTAGACTTACAGGTCACAATGGAAACACATCATTTGCTTCAATATCAGTTGCTATGATAATGTTGATTATAACAACTTTTTGACACATGATATCTTGTTATCTATTGTTGAGATTAATATATGCGGAATGAAATTACAAAAAAAATATAGCTAGGAAAATAAGAAACGAACGCGTGCTAAGCCGCGGGCAATAGTTTTATTCACAGTAATTTATTGTCACGCTACGTCTCATTACAAATCTACTAAACACAAACAGGGCTTGTCTTAAGTCTCTCAATATGTCAGTTTTTTGTGTATTGTTTTAGATTAGATTAAATGGATGATAAGGGAAATGTACCGTGGCTGTAAATTACTTAATGAGTTATAAATAAAATTACGTAAATTTGAAGTACGTAGACTTTTTGTTAAAAAAGTTAGAAGTTTATTTACCCACGTACAAGAATGTTTTTGGTGCGGTAATTAATAAGAAATGTTGTATTAATTTAATTATGTACAATAAATGTTATAGACACTTGAAGCAGGTACGTAAGTAGACAGATAGTCGCGCCAAAAGCTATTGTCATTGCAACCGCTGCTCGCCGATATAAATCACTCACGCCTGTGACATTGGTTCTTAGTATCGATAATTGAATAAACTCATTCATTATTATAGAGCGGAGATACGTAATAAAAGCGGCCGCACAAGCAGCGCGATTGTGTTGTTTTACGACTCAACCCAGCTGCGTTACTTGGCTATCTTTATTAGAGCTGCATCTGACACAGATGTAAGATAAAGTATTCATTGACCCGGACTTTAAATTGTCATGCGCTTCAAGTGTGAGAAAATTCGATTAAGAAGGTATTTTAAGACGTACGACTTAAAAGTATTATGCACAACGCAAACTATGTATACTATTCTACGGTTTCTTATAAATAATATTATGAATAAATAAGTTCTTGTTATCTGATATGTTGAATGTTTTTTAACCGACTTCAAAAAAGGAGGAGCTTCTCAATTTGGTTTTTAAGTTTTTTTGTATGTTTATTACCCCAGAACTTCGTCATTAATGAACCGATTTCAAAAATCAAAGGGTCTCATTTAATTTTGAATGTCACTGAATCTTGAGTCGCGAAGATATATATCGAATACTGTATATTGAATTCGATAAAAGATAACATGTGTCAAAAAGTTGTTATTGTCGTTGCCATGGCAACCGATATTTTTATAAGCACATTTGCTTAACAAATTGTTTAGACGCTGAAAACACTTTTTCCTAAATTCTTTTTTTACTAAAATTGTTACTAGATTAAAATAAATACGCCATGACTTAAAAACGAGAATTGTTAACAAATTATAATAAATATTTTTTAATAACAATTTTTTTTTATTTTCATGTCGGGCGTACATAAAAGATCGTCGATTATATGAACATGATTCCTTTTTTTTTAGTGATGTATTAATGAGTAATAAGTTCTAATGTCATGCTATAAGCTATATGGGTCATGCTATATGGACTTCCAATGAAAAAAGAAAGTTGCTTATGCTTTTAAGGTTTCTATTTGATTTTAGCTATTTTAATTGCTTTTCGTTTAATTGCTCATCTCTAATTGCTATGTAAATGAAGAAAGAATTTTAATCTTAAAAAGGGAAGATTTTTTTTAAAATTTTTGTTAAAAATGTGACCAAAAACACGCAGCGGTGTTAAGAAACGACCACTTCTCATGATATGTGCGATCGTCAATATGTTGCTAATAAAATGCTTTATACAAAAAAAGTAGCTAATATATATATATATTACATTTTAATCGTTAATAAATAAGGATGCCGTTAATCATAACTAGCCATTGCATTTAAATTTTATTTCAAAATATTGCATATATATTATATCCTGTTACAGAATGCGACGACAAGTGAATGCGTATAAATCCTAATATTTACGGTATTACAACATACAATATATACCAGCTAACCAAGGTTTCAACAAACTAACCAGTGGGATGTGACATATGGTTGCTCAAATTAAACAATTAATCAAGAATTGAATTAATATTTCGTGTTGTTAATACTGACCGGTTGGCGCAGTGGTGAGGTACTTGCCTTTTACGCCACAGTTCGTGGGTTCGATTCCCACCCAGGACAAACATTTGTGTGCATGAACACGTCTGTTTGTCTTGTTTTTACTTGTAAATACCACCTACTGCGATTGCCAATCTGCTTGCCAAGCGTGGCGATTGTGGCACTTTTTCCCCCAATGATGAGACCAATGGGAGGCCTATGTCCAGCAGTGGACGATCATAGGGTGAGGTGGTGGTGGTAGTGGTTGTTAATACTCAACATCAACAATTATCTAATGGCTGTCTTTTCCAAAGATACACTTCATTATGCATAATGTTACTGATTTTTAGGTGGACGAGTACGAACTACTTACTGGCAGTCTTAGAAGTCAGGTTATAACGTTATCGAGATAACGTTAGGAATGACTAAGTATAATGCAATGTAGGGTGTTCAAGGAATGTGTTCTCATCTTTAGCTACCTTCACCTCATCGAATAATAAAAAATATCTTTTGTATCCAAACTCTTATCTTGCTAAGCTATGGAACGTTAGTGAAGGTACGTTGTCAAAGGATTAAAAAAAAAACGCTTAAAAATAAAATAATTTTACACACAGTGAAGCGGGTGGGTTATTTTATGATTACACAGTTCAATAGTATATAAAATAGTTTTTTTTAATTACTCTATACTCGTATTTATAGTATGTATAATAATTTCAAAATAAATGTAATACTCATTATACGTACCTACACATTTCATCATTCATGTAAATATTATGTAATATTTACTATGATGTTCAAATGTTATTGTGGCCTGTAAAAGCACGTTTTTGTGAAAAAAAGAATTAGATGCCTTCAGAATGTTTCTTTATATGAAATCGCCAGTAATTGATGTTTCTTTACAAGAAACCAATATGTAATTTCTTTCCTATTTGTCTTTTGATGTGCTTTTCATCTTATATTGTTAACGGTTGCTATGCAATGTTTTCCACCATGTCTTTGGTAATTTTATAGGTTTTGATCCATTTACATGTCGTTTACCAGTCATTAAATAAATGTCCATCCATCCATCCATCTCATCCTATGATCGTCCACTGCTGGATATTTCCTCATTGATTGCATCATTGGGAGGAAATATTGATCAATTCATTAATTAAATTAAATGAATGTAATCCTCAAAATAAAAATAAAAAAACTGGTAGGCCTTGGATTTTACTTTGTTCTTCGATTGCAGCTAAAAGTAAAACACGATACAAAATTTAAAAGCGATGTTTAAAAATTGATACAATTGTAAGGCAATGAAAACGAGAGACTGCATCATAAGGAAAGGATTATGGATCGATTCACTGAAAGTTCATTGCACCAGATGGCAGTAAATCGATTGCTGTGTTCTCTTCCAAATGCCAGCCTTGTCATCGATCTCCCTTGAGTTTAATACGTTATTGTCTCAGCAGACTAATCTCTTTGTGACGGGGTCACGTGTGCTCCGATACGATTCTCGCAAATGACTGTTCGAGCAGACTATTTTAGTAATGATGGTAAAACCTAGAAAATACTATTCTATATCCTTTCCAATACCTTAACGAAAATGTGTACAAAGTTAAATGAAGTTCGGTTAAGTAGGTTTTACGACCCCCCCCCCTTTACCCCTTTAACCTTTTTTCGCAATGTAATGTAGCATATTTCCTATCCTAAGGTCAAATCTAAAAAAAACCACAAATCCAAGCTAACAAAGTGCATAACAAAAAGAGACAGTTAGTTATCTTGAATTACGCACATTTTTGCTATCGACTAATAGATTTAAGGAGCCCGCCCGTAAAGAAAATTAAGTGAAATTTAAGTTTCAGTTTAATCACTGCCAAAATGTCACTTAAAATCTTAGGACGCCCTTAAAAGATATGGATTCGATATTTTTGATACCTTTTAGAGCTAAGTGACGATTCATATGTTGCATTATTATACAGTTGATTAAATAACTAATCAAATTTTACTTAAATCACCACATACTTTTAGTGAGACTTTTTTTTTAACGCAATATTTGACAGACTTCTTAAAAGATTAAGATTATCCAAGGATACGTTATTATTTTTGAGGAGTAAAAAAGAACACATTTTGAAAATCCTGATAACAGGTGTGAATATTAATTTTTAAATTTACCAAATCCTATTTTTTACTATTTCATGCCATCTAGCGACCTAACGAAGCAACGGTGTAAAATTTTTAAAAGCAAATTTTTTCGCCGCTTTGTGATAAGCACGAAATCCCGTCAACAGTCGCGACCAACCTAAGTAGATCCATGTGCGTACCATTAGACAATATAGATTGAAGGTCAAGTTACATTAGCATTTTCAAAATGTCTATTTTTAACTTTGTATTATCTTTGAACTATCATAATTTTATAGAATATCATATATAGTAGACTTTAATTTCTTCCCAATCAATTAAACAGTCATTTTGTAGCATTTTTTCCGAAAAAATGTTTAACGTAACGCTTTAAACTGACAATTTTTTTATTTATGAACTGATTTAAATGAAACAAACACGTAATTCTTGAATTTAGGATACAGATAAATGAACCAGTAGGAATTTGTGCGGCATATAATAAACAACACAAGTCCTACTTTCGTTCTCGTGTTTTGAAGAATGGAGGGCGCCGGTGGCAAAGGTTCCGATAAACAGCGATACCTTCTGATAGCTTTTGTAATTTGCCGGATGTATCGAGATAATAGTTCTAATTTGTGTTATAATTACATTGTTAGATATAGTTCAATGCGTTATTCGTGCTAACGCAACAAATTAGTGCGTAGTGCGCTACAACGTGCGGAAGGTAAATTAAACGGTGCATATGAAATTTTGTACGCACGAGCAGCGAGTTCGATGCCCTTATTACATCAAAACGGATCTTAGGAAGTGTGACGATATCAGACGCTGGCCAAGAAACTGAATTCCAAAGATTAGTACACGATACATTGTCAGCTCCAACTTTGCAGATTGTGATTAACTAATGTATGGTGTAACTACAATATAATGGTCAGCGTTACTATTCAACTGGTTCACGGTTCGGTATTTTGTTCTAAATCTAATAATTATAAAGATGATTCAAACGTGGATACATCATGTATCACATTATTATCGCCATCATCATTTTAATTAACTTGTAAGTTATATCTAGTAATGGACTGTTATATCTAGTAAAGGTTCTTTCCTAATGTCCTCCATCATTTCTTGTCCTCAGCTTTTCCTCATCATTTCCATTACCTCAACATTATATAGCACCCATAGGAGTCGGTCATCTGAAAGACGAGTACCCTATACTTTTTACTATACGTGGGTATCAACGACGAGATTTTATTATTGTGACGAAACTATTAAAACATTCACCTTATAATACAACAAGATTAAAAAAAATACATTTTGCCCAAGACTTAAAATGGTGCGTTTGGTTTTTGTTTTAAGTTATCTAGTATAACACACAGTCATTGACATTTACTGTTCATCGTCAGAAATAGACGCCACCCACCAAATCTCCTGTAAAGGAGATTTTGTATCAATACAGTTTACACACTAAGCAAATATTTTCGATTACCTATAATTATTTCTAATTTTGCTCGTATTTATTATCCTCAATCTGTTCGATTTCGTTTTTATTTAATCTTCTCACATTATACTAATATTAGTGGCGGATCCAAGTTATATCAGTGTAAAATATAAATAATAAAATGTATAGAAATATGATAATGAGATAATCCTTTTGGAATGGAAATGGCTGATAAACGGTGTTGAATGATGAAAGTTATTTTATTACTTTCTGTATACATATATACATATTGACACAAGTACATTTTTATACATGTGTAAGAACGTTATTATGAACCGGGAACCAAAGTCTGATAAACAATCACACAGGTACGTTTTTCACCTGGACTCAGTTCTTTCGATATCTGCATCGCTAAATTACCGTCTATGAATTAAGACTGCGTGACAATTTGGCTAAGATTGCTAAGTACTATTTGGTTTAAGATAGCGTGAAAATTTGGCTAAGATTGTTAAGTACTATTTGGTTTAAGATTGGGTGACCATTAGGCTAAGATTGTTAAGTACTGTTTGATTATCAGCATTATTATATTTCAAATTTAACACACCTTGTAAGTATTTATATGTACAAGCTGGAAATCGAAACATACTGTTTGATCGGAAGGCGAAAGATTTGCGGAGCTATCACCATATTTAAGCTATAAAGAGTAAAACAAATACCGTTATTGACAATGTAGTGGAATATTTCGTCCTGGCCACGTAAAAGCTCTCGAGGCAGGGCAATGACGAAGTGCACTAAGCAAATTGACGCACGAGCGAGCCCACGCAGTTTCATTACATACTAACAGTAAGATTATCCTCGCGTTAATCGTATCGATTCACAGGTTTATTTTAGCCATGATACCGCTCTAAAAATACATTGCAATAGTTCGCTTTACATTCAGATAAATTAGTTGCCCACTCTTAAATACTTCTTAACGTGGAATTCGGAATGGACGATAAAAGGCCGATTTACAAATAAACAAACATTGAGAAGATAAATTTAAAAAAAACTTTTTAAAGTAGCTAATTGTAAATATATATGTAATAAAGCAAGAAACTGGATTGGTAAATAGATAGCAGAAGTTGGAGATTAGCAATTATTATATTATAATAATTATATTGACACATGCAATTCTTATTCATCCGCTCCGAGTAGTAGAATATAATACAAACTTATATCGGTCATATTAGTTACATGTACAAACACACACACACACACACACACACACACACACACACACACACACACATATATATATATATATATAT
>DWLR01000836.1:0-21645 GCA_018246295.1 Papilio alexanor hazarajatica | reverse complement strand
TCCCCCCAATGATGTTATCAATGGGGGAGGCCTATGTCCAGCAGTGGACGATCATAGGCTGAGGTGGATGGATGGAAAATCAGTGATAGATAGAAAACGGTAAGGACAACGATAGTGATTAGGATTTTCGTAACAAGGTAAAGTCTGTCCTCTGGCACCTTACTCAATAGACGAAACCCAGAATACTTCTACTTGATGCCTGTCTTCTGCGAGGTCGTGGTACATCACCGGTCGAGCGGGCCATTCGTGCAACAGATATTGCTGTCGCAAACTTTATCACTGTAATTGGAAGGGATCTTGGAATAAATAAAAATTTAAGTATATTTCGGATGTCCCGACCCAGCTACGATCGCATCTATTTTACTGAACAGTGAGTCTTAATATGAAATATGCGATTTAGTATTTACACAAAGCAGTAAACAGTGCTCGAATCAAATATTGTGTTTAAAGTGAATGTGTTAATAACAAGTAATCCAAATTCAAATACGTTTGTAGTTATGCGGACCGTTTGTGTGCAATTATTCAATGTAATATTAACACTGCAAACAGTTTGTGTTTCATGTCGATAATTACTGTGGTTATTTGTATGCAGCGTGTGGTTTTTCATATCTGCCAATATTTTAAGCGTTAAAATCGAAATGACACAAGTACAGAAGTTTTATAGACAGGCAAAGGGCCACTACATCAGAAAACCATCTGTAGTCATATCATTCCTTTTAAAGATACAGCTGCAAATGTTAACATACAATCTTTCTAATATGTGTAAAATATGTGAAATCAGTAAATCAAAAAACGTATACGCAGATAAACAAAAACAACCACCGACAGTATTGACCGAAGTTAAATATAAATTGATTCTTCTGTTCAGCCATACATCGTCCACTGTTGGACGTAGGCCTCCACCATTGATTGCCATAAACATCGGTGCCCCCTGCTTCCCTCATTCGGTGCACTCCCGCAGTCCTGATCAGATCATCGATCCATATTGTGGAAGATTTACCTACGACGCTTCCTGCGCCGTGAGCAGTCCGTTCTGTGAGCAATTTGCCAAATGGATTGATTTTTCACAAATAAAAACAGCTGAATTCTATGGCAGAAAGTCATAAGAAATATTTAAAAAAAAAGTGTCGATCGTAATAGAATCAGCTCTTCGTAAATGCGAATAAATTTCTCCGCACCCAAAGATTTCCATTAGAGGTACGAAAAAAGATTTAGCTAGGCAAACATCGTATTCGCCCCAGTGGGAGGAATTTTCGATCATTTCCTTTGATGCGATTGCTTAAGTAAATTTGTTTACTTGTTCAGTAGATATGTCTTTTATTTTTCAAATAACTGTATAATATACCTAAAATAATATCTGAACGAATCGTTTCACTTTAAGTTTCCGTTGAGAAAACTAATATTGAACGAAACTTTCATTCAAATGCAATATTCTATAGACAGATAGATCAGACCTTGCTTGTCTTGTAATTGTATGTACATTAAAGTTAAAATTTTAACAGTTTCGGAAGCTTTTGATATGGCACAAAATGTACATATAATTTAAGAAAATTGTATAAATAAAAGCTATTTAGGAACCATTTATTTTGTTTACTTCTCGTAAACGTAGAAGCGTTACATTACATAATAAGCATAAATTAGAAGGTATATCGCGCGTAATTATACAACTCAATATTTTTATGATAGGGAAGCTAAGATAGAAAAGTAATTGCATTCTGAAGTTATCGTAAAGTTATTCTGGATAGACGTACCAATCTCTATCTGGTGAACGACTTGCCTGTATCTCCAGTATCTATCTATATATTCTATGTATTTTCTATGTATTAACTCGTTGTGTAATGTGTTGTAATATAGACAATGTTATAAGAGTTTTTTTTTATATTTTCCTTATTTACAGCAGATTAAATAGTCATATGTTACCAATACACTTTTATTTCACTCGACGTGTAATCAATGGGCTTATGCCGACTTTTTGTTCGTTACTACTTGGAGAGTTGCCATATTTTTGACGTTTAGTTTGTTGAGCTCTATTTGTACGGCTTGCTGTTCCAAGAATTTTACACTTAAAGAATTTAGTTTGAATAAAGTTAAGCCCGTTTAATTACATGTTAAATTATATTTAATATTATACTGATGTATATATACATTAAAAAGATGAGCTTAATCTCTGTCTGGTCTAGTTTCTGATTCATAGTTGAAACCTAAAAGTATAAATAATATTACTATACGACTCTACTGCTTAAGGTCTTGGCTTTTAATCGGCATAATCGGTCCATTGATACAACAGATTCGGCTACTGTCTACACCACTTTGAATTTATATTATATTCAACATTGTCAGGATTATTATTACATTAAGAACTTTAATCGGTACTGACATTAATCAAAACAACTTTAGTAAAGAAGACACTAGTACCATAAAAATGTTATACATTATATAAGGTCAAATATTTTTATGGCTATATATGGGGATGTCCGCGCCTTTGACCAAATAGGAATGAGGAATGAACCGATGAGGAAATAATGAATATATTTGTGTACAATACTGTTCCACAATCCCGTCCGCTGGGGGCAGCACTTGCGAGGGTGTGATGAATGATGGCCGCGACTGACATATTCCATCTAAGTAAATCTGGCAATATATCAGTGCCATAAGAATTGTCCGATTTATGTCTCTTTAGCGAGCCCTTTTTTATTCCGCCCTTATTGTTATATGAAGAAGCTCACATCGCCTATCGCATCTAGGGCATTGCTCTGTATATTGTCACAATATATGACAATAGAAACAAAGTATCTTTAATTTCATTAATCAAGACATTTTTGAACTGCTCTGTTGGCTCATAAAAACGGGTTCGGTAAATTAAGACGTCAATAAATATTACATACACGAATTAACTATCGAAATTTAAGACCATTTAAATTTTGACCATTACAAACATTATCTAATATGAAGTAATTCACAGCAAAGCAATATTTATTCAATTACAAAACCTAGTCATAGCAAGAGACAATTTAGATATTTTTTTATATCAGAATTTCATTGGCTTACCTGAACGTCAATGATTTAGCAAAATATATCTAGTTAAAATCAAATTGATTTCGTAGCACCTTCAACGATATTATAAAATTGTGAAAATAAATAAATTCTTTGGTAATACAAAAATAAAATGTTTTTGTTTGCGGTAAAGTGTGTCACAGTTACTGAATTATTAATACGGAATCCCTTCGCATCCACCGCAAATATTTTTGCCATTGCATTGAAATTACAGATGGTTCCGACAATCTGTTGTATTCTTTTAAATGTGTTTTATCTGTCCGGTTTTTAAACGAAATTATTTTGCGAGATGTAAATATGAAGTTGCGGCTTGAAACAGCTGTCGGTGACAAGGAACCACAAATTATAAATCAACGGTAACAAGCTTTAATACTTGTTTATTTATAAAGTTATATCAAAGATTTAAAATCATAGATAACTATGATACGACACGACAGTCTTTTATCTAAAACTAATGTCAACAATTTGTTACCTACGCCTACATCAGGTACCTACTTCTTATGTACGACAGATTTGCCGCTTATACATTAGTATTGGGAAAATAAGGTGCCTAAGAAAACCTGATCAAGTACATTTTTACTACATATTCCACCCAATTAAAATAATGATAACCCCTAACATTGAGTTAAAACAGAGGAAGACAAGGAATGATGAAATTCCTTAAATGACAAACACTTCTCTATTAATTTTTATTAATTATTTTAATGCTTAAAATCGACTTATAAGTTAGTCTGGTTAAGATTATTTATATACGATCTCATTAATATGTGCTCTATATTTTAACTCGTCGAAGTAGGTCAAAGTTGTCATTGACCGCAGGAGTTTGCCTTACAAATGCCAATAAAAGCAATAGAGATAACAAATTTGAATTTTATACGTCTTGTTTCGAATGTTACAAAAGTTTTACTATCGTAGCATTGAATAGCAAACACCAATTAATTTTTAAATGAACTACAGTGTAGAGTCAACCTGTGGGAAGCAAAAATTTGGGGCAATTTAATAGATCATCGTTTTAGTTTAATTAAAAAGCACATCTTAACGTTATGTGTAAAGACAAAATATATCTAACAATAACAAGATGAAACTTGGTCATAAAGCTTAACAAGAAAGTTACAATTTATAAAAAGAATAAAAAAAGAAATAAAAACAGTGATAATTAAGATCTCGTATCATGTTCTCTTAACATAATTTAAAATTAATAAATCGATCGTAATAAGATCAAAGAATGGTCGAGAATGAGGTCAAGCAAGTAAATATACAATTACAAATTAGAAAATTTAATTGGGGAAAGTGAGCGGTAGTGTTGTCCTTGACAAAAATACCGACTGGATTGGTGACAAAATAAAGAAATAGTAAAGGATATTAAGAGCACACGTAATCGACGAACATATATATGTAAATTCTTATATACATTACATAATTGCTACATTCGTAGGAGAGGAGAGAGAACTGTGCCAGGATCGCACCAAATGGAAATCTGTGATCTCTGCCAACCCCAGGCTTACAATCGTAAGTTTGTTGTTATTGTATTTTTGTTTTGTATGTTCCATACAAATGAAAAAACATACTCTGACTAGCAATAGAACCCAATGTACGGGCTTTATAAATAACTACCAACAAAATCGGGTTTAGTGTTCCTTCATTATTTAACGTTTATTATTTCACATTCATTATTTATCACTTTGCCGGGTCATTTTTATTTTTTTTAACGTCGGGCAATGTGTTTCTGCCTCTGTTGTTGCGAAAGTCCGTGGGCTTCGGCTGAGCGACCCGCTGCTCGTTTTCCCCCTTATTTTACAAAAAATGTGGTACCGATAATATACACAACGCTTCCGGTAATTATTCAAAATTCCCGGGCCTTACGTATAATGACTAATTAATACTTTGACATAACATAATATTCATTCGATTAGTG
This sequence comes from Papilio alexanor hazarajatica, assembly GCA_018246295.1. Classification (NCBI taxonomy): domain Eukaryota; kingdom Metazoa; phylum Arthropoda; class Insecta; order Lepidoptera; family Papilionidae; genus Papilio; species Papilio alexanor. The sequence goes on along the minus strand of DWLR01000836.1, from coordinate 16,676 downwards.
ATTTTAGTATTTTTCTCTGTTTATTAATACTTTTCTTAAGTCAGTTTGAGTGATGTTGCTACGATACAGAAACTTTGTTAGACACTGGTCAGGCAATTTATGGCTTTAATAGTGTCTCAAGTTACTTCAACTTTGTAAAGTTGGAACTGGAAGTTGGAACTGTTTACAACTGCAAGCGAAATCACTCGACTCGAGACGTAACGTAAATCTATCTCTTGGGATTTATTTATTTATTTGAGTTAAATAAAACAGAAAAGTAGTTAGTTAAAAATTACAGAGGTGATCGCTTTGACGCCATGAGATTCAAGTCTACTTTTACATATATTAAAGATATAAACAAAATGTATGTAAACAATAACAAATTACCGACTAGTCCAAAACAACTTCTAGGTTCGATTTGCAATCAAATCAAAAAGCTGTTTTCTACCAAACATTACATAAACAACATTTTCTCCGCTTCCTAGCTTACGTTTACTGATATTTTGAGATGGTTTGACGTATTATTATAAATTTAATTTGACATACTTTATTTTACAATTTTTGCTATAAAGTAACAGCCCATATTTCCTCAGGTAAACATAAAACAAATATTGTACATTATTATTACTGACTGTGCTACTATATGTATATTATGTATACATCTATAAATTTGGTTACATTCCTATAACAAAACTAAATTGCAATGCATTTGCACTGTATTGCAGTCCAAATAAAACGTTAACATTGTTTGAGTATTCAACGATGTTTCCTTGGTATCAGTCATTAACGTGTATTTATAACGTTGAAGTATAAAAAGTAAAATTTTCAAGTCATTATTCATTGGCTTTAGAAGCGCGTGTAAAAATGGCTGCCTCTGATACTAAGCCATTTATCATACGACGTCACTTTAAGTGAATAAATGTATGATCGAGTAAATTTAGATTTATTGTGAGCTTATCTAAGGCTATCCATCAATAAAGGCATTGAATAAAAGTCATATTCTTGAACATAAAATTAGTAATCCTCTGCGAAAGACGTCGAGAGGTTTTAAGTTTTTTTCTTGGACCTAGATGAAACATACGAGTACGAGAGAATTAATTAGTTTTTCATACGAGTACCTTAAATTTAGGGTCTAGGATTTTTTCCTTATGCTTCCAAATCTGTATATCGTATATTAATGACATAGTTGTGTGATAAAATTTATATCAATCAAATTAATCATACCCGAAACCTACGAGTATGTTTGCGAACGTGTATGGATGCAGAAGAAGCGAGAAAAGTGTGCTAAGTGGAAATCCGTAATCTCTGCCTACCCCTCTGGGTTATGGACGTACGCGTTATTTATTTATGTATATTTGTATTACGATTGTATACTATTATATACTATAATAATAAAAATATTCAAAAAAGTATTATTTAGTATATTAACTATCATAAACTGTCAGAAAATTGTAAACTGAACGAATCATTTAGACTTTAACGTGTTCATGTCTTAACAGTTCATAAAATGTCAAAGTCAAATCGTTAAATTGTGAACTGATATTTTTTTGCATTGAAGTTTAAGTTAGAATGAAAGATAATTAAATTAGGTTCATTCGGTTATGTTAAGAATGTATTTATCAAAGAAAAATAGGTTTGTTGCGTCTGACATGATACGTTAAATTGTAGTTGGTTCGGTAATTTATCTATTTGTGGACAGTTTATAACATGCCTAGTCCGATTACAAACTGGTGAAGTTCACTGTCAATCGGTAACATATATTTTCAAACCATGCCCGACATTAAAACTTATTATTTGTATGTGATCTAAAATGTTAGTGATACGGTTATTACAAAACGAAGTTATCGTATCTCGGTATTATCGTAGAAAATTAGAATGGTGAAATAAGAATCATTTCTTTAAAAATGAGGTCTTCAAATAAGGTATCGGCGAAACGATAATTTGCAAATGTGTTTTAGACAAATTCCTTTAATTTAAATATGTTATTAAGTTGATATTATTTAAATTGGATGTTTTATTCCTGAAAAAACATGCATTTGATTTTGTTTTCTTTTATCATCTGCAAGAATCATACCGTACTAAGTTTTACCAACTTAAAAGCTTAAAGGGGTTATTGTTGAAACGGAAAGACAACTTATCATTAAGTATAAAACATGATGATACGGAAGTATTTAAAGGTACATATATTTCTGAAACGTAGAGTTGAAATTTATTACTTGGAATACTTTTTTGTGCGATTCCAAGATGATTTTACGTTACCTGCTTCATACGAAGGCTCTCTTTATCGCAGTCTTTCAGTAATTTACCTGAGAACTTGTGTTGTAAATCAAGCCACGAGTACGTTGATAATTTATCTATCAAGTTTTATGTTGGCTGCCAGGCGGCTGGTTAAAAATATTAAGACTTTTTCTTAAAAGCTGTACCGTGTTCTAAGACTTGAATGAGCCGAGTAAAAAAATCTCAGATCAGTTTTTACAGACAGAAATCTATCATTCATTTCTAATTAATTTGAAAGAAAAGAAAGAAATGAAATGGAAAAAAAAAACATGAAAAACGAAGTTCTTGAATGTGACAATGGGCAGTTTGTCTAAAATTCCACCAATGTTTGGTTAATATATAAAATTACGTTGAAAAATAACAATATACAAGAACTTTTATATTAATTAAAAAAAAATAAAGACATTTTTAATTGCTTTAATATTTCCGATTCAATTTCAACTACTAATTGTTTTAATGTAAGAATTTTCTTTGCATTGAAATTTCTCTTTTACTCATTTCCCAGCCAATATAAATCAATTTCATAAAATGAATAGGTACAGTAAAGTAAACAATTTCAAACGCGATTCCAATGATATATGGCAGACATGAACGTTATTTAAATAAGTATTTCCAATTTTCTAACTCAATAGAATGTACACCTATGAGTTTACCTGCAAACACATTTTTATATCATTTATATCAAATGGCTACTTTTAAAAGAATGTTTTGATAATGTTCAAATAGAAATAAGGTTTCTTATTCTGATAATGAGAGATCACCGACGCCCATGAACATCCGCAACACCAGAGGAGGCGCTGGCGGCATATGGAAGTACGCTCTCTTATTGCATCATGTGGTAGTGGAATGCCAACCATCAACGTTAAAAAAGAGGGATAAATGTTACTATGTCAGTATTTTAAAAACACCTTAATTCATATCTCATTTTATCACGGATATCCTTATCCACGGTGGCCACTAATATGTTCTGATACGTTATACGTTTTCACCCGACTGATTGCCCGACTGACAGAAGGGTAATGTTTTAGTATGTTTGTATGTATGTATGTATGTATGTAATGTAATTTTGAATAGTGAGATATCCTTCAATTCATACTTTTTCACGAAGTGTCATACAGTCAGTCAAATTTATTGTTTTTTATTTTTAAATTAACCGTTACATGTTATTAATATTTATTATATAAAATACTAGACGGACCTGTTAGTGCAGCGGTAAGATACTTGATTTTCACGCCACAGGTCGTAGGTTCGATTCCCACGCAGGACACAAATATTTGTGTGCATGATCATGTCTGATCTGATTATCTTGAGTCTGGATGTGAAGACCACTGGAGGATCGACAGCAGCGTCCTTTTCTCAGTACGGTGGAATATAGTGCGCTCGCCAACCCGCCTGCCAAGCGTGGTGATTATGGCTCTTTTCCCCCAATGATGCGATAAATGCGGGAGGCGTATGTCCAGCAGTGGACGATCCTGGGCTGAGGTGGTGGTATATAAAATACTAGTATCATTTGTGTTATAAACTACAAATTCTTAAATTATCTATTGTATGGCCTGCTTGAAAAAAATATTTTAGCAATAAATTTATCCTTCTTATTATAAAACAGATATATATATAAGGCAGAATAAAATGAAGCAAATTAATTAGAGAATTGATCGTAAAAGAAATTTGCCGGCAATTTCACGCTACCCTCAATTTTCTCTCATCCGATTAACTAAGATTATTCGAAAACTTGCCTCGCAGTGACCTTGACCTTCATGGGCAATCTTCGACCTCGTGTGTCCGCGATAAGATATAAAAAGGGTCAGTCTTAAGCAATATCTAAGGTCTTTTATGCTGTACTAGAAAAATCTTCCCGAATTGCAAATCATATATCTTTGCCCTTTTCGCACCTAAGTACGACCGGCACAGTGTGTACTTCTTGCTTATCCCTCTATCAGCTGTTATATTTGAATGTTATGTCGTTTTTACACATATCAACTCTCAAACAATCCATCCATACTTTCTTCGATCTTACTCTACCCCTGTAACCATCCACATTTATTCTCATAACTTTCTACGTTTGCCCTTCATCCCTGCAAAACTCTGCCATACCACGCTAACCTATTGCTCCTCAATTTTCCTGTCACTGGCTCAACCTTAGTATAGGTTGCAGAATATGTGTCAATTTTTTTTTTGTTCTAATTTCTTAATAATTAATCATCTCTAGTTTATAGTTCAAAAACAATGATCATCATATTATGTGTGTATAGTACGTTTTCTTCAAACTCACTCTTCAAAATTAGGTAAGCCGTTTAGGCTACAAGAGGTCACAATGAAACGGACATATGTTTAATTATGTTTGTGAAAATCGTTACCCTCCTCTCAGTCGGGTAAATATACCTCTAATTCACGCCTGTCTTCGTCATCGCCTGAGGTCGTGATAGTACTATCGGTCGAATCCTGTCCATCTGCTGCAGGCTTTACGACTGTTTTAAATTTAAATTATTACCTGTATTGATATGCGATATCCGAACACTAGCGAAACGTAGTGATGAAATTTCACGTATGGTTTCTCAAAGTTTTAGAACCCTAAATTCGTTCCATAATCCATAAGCTCTCCACCTAATTAAAGTACTCGATGTTTTGATAATGTATCATCATATCACGAGTACAATGACACATACAATGTGTACCATATACATAGACCCTTGTTTAGAGCTGGGAGATTAGTTTGTGAATTACAACACGCATGGGAGATATGTTTGTTACGTTGAACTGAAGTTTACACCTCCTTGTATGACAACAAAGAAGCTTAAGGTTGTTAAGGAGGTGAACGAGCCTAAGTTAAGGTTGATTACACTTTGTAGGTGTTGGTATTTGTACATACAGTTTTAGTTGAATTTCAGGTAACAATGTATTTATTGTGACGATCGTTTTATTGTTGTACGTTGTGTTGAACGTTGTAATTGACTTGGCAGATCTAGGCTTGGGTTATATTATTTGTTCAATTTACAATTTAATTTTCTTATTTCGATAATGGATCACAATAATAAAAGAAACATTAATTGAAGCAGTTATATAGTTCTGGGTAATTGAATTAAAAACACAGTATATGAAATTTAAAAACTAAAATACAACACTGTATTACTCTAGTTTTTATTGTATTAAAAATAAAATGATGTTGGCAAGATGACGCTACTCGCACGGCAACTTTCTAATGAACCAGAAGGCGATGGTAATGTGTAACCGGTGCGCTTACAGCAACAGAAAAATGTATAATGTCATTGTCATAATCACCAAATTGATCGGGGTCCCTTGTCGGTGGAGTTTTTCAATTTACAGTCCTCACTGCGTTGTACCTTCCTATTGACTTTCTGTTACGATACGACGTCTATTTCATCTCTTATTTATTTCTTAAACGGTGTATGATTCAAATGGACTGTATTTAATTAATAATGACTCCCTTTTTCTCGTTAAATGAATAATTTTGACATCTCTCTGACAATATAAAACCTTTACGATGATAATGCACTCACTAGCGGCGCCATCTATTAGCCTGTTTTTGAACCTATTAATTTATACAAACGGTATCCTTCCTCGTAAGTCTCTCTCTCTCTCTTCTCTTCTAATTTCCCTTCTAAAATTGCGAATTGGCTATTTAAAGAAATTAATCAAATGCAATTGTGTTTTCTTAAATAAAACCATACAATTTGTTTTAATGAAATACGTGATTGTTCCCACTGTGACGGTTTTCTTTCTGAATAAAAGTACTCGCCTGATTAATTGGTGTGGCAGATTAATTGGAAAAAAATGATTTTTGTGTATTTCGTTTAAGTTGCACAAAATGCTAAAAAGATTAACCAGTTTCTACCAGTACTGTTAGTATCTTTTAAATTGTTATTTATAGACGTTTATGACTAAATATGTTTAACTTTTCTAAAATGTAACGTGCGAAACGCTTGAAATATTGTTTTAAATAAGTTATAAAATAATAACTTTAACAATATCTCCTTGAACGGTATCATATGAAACAAGTGAGAAAATACATTTCTTTCTTCCTCTTATTCCGAGTCTAAATTCCATATTATTTCGATTCCAAAGTCGGTAAAAAACCTGAATTGCACTGCAATAAATTTGTTCTCTCGCGTCCGTAGATATCTGAAATAAGCTCACTCATGATAAGTCTTTATCGTATGTGTATTTGGGGTGGTCTTTCCGGTATAAGATGTTGGGTACTTTTTTATATAAATTGTATGTATCTATTGTATGTATATATGACCCATACATCTCTCCACTCATATACTCATTTACTTTAGATAAAATATTTATGAAGTAACGGAACTTACTTAAAATAATTAACAGTTATGTATTAATCATTATATCTTTCTTTGCTATCTAATAATAGTAAAGTCCAACAGATTTTTATATAGGCCACGACGGCGGAAGTAAAACCATAAAACTATATAAGTCCAGCTTATATTTAAATATTATTTATTTTATAAATAATACATACATCGGTTAACTTCTCTTCTAAGAGACCCCAACTACCATCGTAATAATGAAATAGGAAACGAAATACTCGTATGTGCATGTCGTTTTAACTTGTGTTCAGCTTCATTCAGAATTTAAAAAAAAAACAACAATTATTTGTATTGATAGAATAACAAATAAATAAAATCATTTATTTGTAGGCGTCCCTTCTGTTTGATTAACTATACAATTTTATAAAAAGAAATTCTTTTGCATGATTTCTACTTACGCTAATCCGCTTAACTCGACGCGATAGTGACATCATAGTAATGATAGAGTGACCTTCATCTTCCAAACTCAATTAATCCATGTGTTTACTGCGTCTTATCTCGAGCACTTATCGCCGAGATGGGTCGATAGCTCTGCAGTATCGAGTTGTTTACATCTATGTGAGTACATAATTATAATAATAATTTAAAAGTATACAAATGGATAAAAATAAGTTAATTTATTTAATTTTTTAATTAGATAATTTTAATATCGTTAATTTATGTTAATTCTCAGAGTATACTATATACATTTTTATAGCTAATTTTACTTTACATTTACAATGCTTTGCGTCTGATGAGTGAGGTGCCGGAGGTCTTGTTCTAGCCCTCTTCTTCCCATCCTTTTCATGGATTGGTAATGGAAGTAGGATTTGACTGAGGGGAAATGGATAGGAAAAATCCTTTTCTCTTTATGCATGCATTTGCTCTCATTACATTATCAAGCTCATTAGCTTTTTATAGATGCCTATGGGTAGCGGTCACTTAACGTCAGGTGGCCGGTCTGCTCATTTGTAGACTACTACCATAAAAGTACTTTTCGTTTTTATACGACGTATCCGATTACTCTTTTATTAATTTATTTACAAAAATAAAGTATTAGCGTATTCTAAATAATGTGGCCGTAAAACCCTTTCTCAGTGTCGGCTTTGGCAAATTTGTCGATGTCAGATTTCGTGTAAACTGGTGACAATATATATTATTGTTGTTATTGTTAAGGCAAAGGTGCGATTGTTAATTTCGTTAATTAATAACAATTAGGAACAAATCCCATAGAACATTTATTGGAGACGTTAAAACGAACAAACAACGAACAATCTTCATTTAAAATATTGTATAGATGAATCAGCTACTTTTTATACTATCCGTATCATTTTTTAAAACAAAGTGAAATTAGGGAAATTAGTAATTTATTTAAAATAGTTGTTTACAAATTACGTATACTTGGCTACATAAAATCAAGCAATTATAAACAATTTAAGGCGATGTCTTATTTAGTTTTTCTCAGTAGTAACAATCAATTATTTAGCCGCGCATTATATTTTTCTATAGACATTAATTTCTATTTTCGTTATACATTGTTAACGTAGGTCCTATAAAGAGATATAAAAATATCTCTTAATTTCAAATATCTTTCCATTAAATTTAACATTCTTTCTTTACTGTGCACTAGATCATATAATAGAATACTGTCATTGATCAATTTCACTACTAATTGACAATTAAGAAATATTTCTACCACCACCACCACCTCAGCCTATGATGGTTCACCGTTAGACTTAGGCCTCCCCATTTATCGCATTATTGGAGGGGGGGGGGGCTGATTTACTTCCAGCCAGTTCCATCGGCGAAGTACAAATGTGTCTAGCCTTTCAATTCGATTAATTATATTACCTAAAGATAACTACTACAAAACACGGCCGAAATACCTCCATTTCGAATCACTCGACCTCAGTTCAGTTACACAGCTTGATTTGAATACATGCAAATCGTATTGTTTCTCACAACCGATAACCAACTATCGATAGGGTATTGCTAACTATAGACAGGGTTAAATTCCAATGCCGTGAGAGACTGATTGCCCCTTAAAGCCAAAATAATTTAAGAAACCACAGCAGAATACGTGTTCACTACTTACATATTTTCATTTTAAATACTGAATAATTGGACGTTGGATTTACGGTGACTGACCGGTTGGCGCAGTGGCAAGACACTTGCCTGTCGCGCCGCAGGTCGTGGGTTCGAGTCCTACCCAAGACAAACATTTGTGTGCATGAACATGTCTGTTTGTCTTGTGTCTGGATATAAAGACCACCGGGGGACGGGCAGCAACGTCCTTTTCTTAGTACGGTGGAACATACTGCGATCGCCAACCCGCCTGCCAAGCGCTGCGATTATGGCATATTTCCCCCAATTAATTTATCAATGGGAGAGGCCTATGTCCAGCAGTGGACGATCATAGGCTGAGGTGGTGGTGGTGGTGGTGGTGGATTTACGGTATATCAGGGTATATATGTACAGTAAAATGGCTATCGTAATCATATATATCTTACATGAAAATGTTAGTAGTTACATTACGAATTTTGTTTCGAACAAAAATTAAAAATTTCGATAGTTTATAAGTTGAAATGCTCACGAAAATGCGGTTCATTGCTGAAGATTATTTCAAGCATTTAATAATATGCTGTAAAAAGAGACTAGGTATCTAGAGGAGTGGAAAGCAGATGGGGCCTGCGACACCTCACAGTGTAACTACCACTACTTCACGCCTTTCCATTCATGCAAAAAATACTGTTGCTGTTGTCTGTACCGTTAAATACATTCGTCAAAAATCCCGTTTGTATCTTAGTCTAATAAACTAATCTTATAGAAAAGTCTTAGTTGAAGGATTGCTGTAAATGTCTCTTTATACAAATGACGGTTAGACACATATAGCGCCTGAGTAATAGAAGATTGATCATTCTATTTCCGTCCCAAACTAAATCTAATTCAAGTAATCCTTTTATTTATTGGTCTGCTAAAAATGACACTGGTTTTTCATCCAGACATATCACATACAAAATGCCCCAGAGCTATATTTTACGCTATCATACGGATATAAATCTCGATTTGTTTTTATTTTTTACAATTTCTGAGTCGCAATGTCATGAACATAAATATCGTCCTTTTCAATGATGTTATAAAAATACACACTGACAAGTGCGAAAGTGAAGTAAGTGATAAGGTGTTTTATTATAATACGCCTTGAATTGTTGTATGTTGGTAGTATGATCAAATATGCAGATAATATGAAAGAGTTCGAGGAAAATTAAACAAAAACAAATGTTAATAACTGAAATGAGTCAGGTAATAAGCAGGATATAAACCCACCACTTATTTTATTTATTAGCTCATATGCATAAATATCAAATGTAATTTTAAACACACTGTAAGCCTGAAAACTGCTCAAATATCAATAACAATTTAAATAAACTAGAGCTTCGAATTCGTATATAAAAGTGTCGTTTGAAAAGCTTTTGAAGTTTTCTCAAGCAGTATAACAGAGCAGTTTATATTATTTTCTTTGTTCTACGCGATAAAATATGATTACGTTCCTTACGTGTTGTTCTTCAATAAATGTATTCCCGTGTATGAGGAAAATAAGATAACAGAATCGACAGCTTTGGAATTTTTATTTGTTTGAAATATTCCTGTTTGTTTGCATGTGTTTAATGTTAATCTTTCAACGTTTTTTAAAAAAAGCAAAACTGATTTCAAATTGCTAACATTATTTTTTTTTTGTCAGGAATAAAAAATAAAATAAATCTTCATTTACAACATCATCAGATGTGAGACGTTTCTGTGAAGTTTCGACTTCTTTGGACTCCTATTATATTAAAAAGTACTACAAATGTGTTATAATGTAATAAAACAACCAAAAGTCGGTGACTGTCGCGCCAAATATATAGTTCATTTCAAAAAGTTTTTAAGGTCATAATCTTGTAGTTGATAGAACTCGTATATTGTTATCGTTCGGTAGCTCTCGTTCTCATTATTTTACCTGATAGACACTTCAATAGACACATCAATTGATACAAACTTATAATTTACTAGCTTCTCTAAAAGTGTGTTTATTCACTCTGACATAATTTCGAAGTAATAAATTAACAATAAATGCAATCCATGATAATTTCAAGTATTCATTTTGCATATAAATTTAGTTTTATAATCTAAACAATTGTTTTTGATTTAATGTTAATATTATAATTGTTTATTTTCATTTAAATGTTTTTGAACTCTTTCGTTTTAACGAAAATTTAAATTAAAAAGTATGTATTAAAATAAGTATGTACTTAAAAGTACAAAAATAAGTATGTACTTAAAAAGACCTAATTTTATCATCCAGTAAAAAAAATAGTTTTAATAGTAATTTCGACGATTTACTTTTTTAATTATATAATTAAAATTTAATTTAATTATACGTAAAAAAAAGAGTTTTCTATATATATATATATATATATAATTTCATGTAAATAGTAAAATTAATAATTACTTTTTAATTTCTTTGTAGAAAATTTTGGAACCTGTTTAAGATATTACATTAAGTTTCTCGCTCTCGCTTACCTTGCTAAATTGACTTAAAATTTATTGATATAGCAAATCTATTGTTCTCAACGAATGTTATATTGAACTGTATTCCCACATTGACAGATGAGAAGTCGTTCTACTTCTGTCTTGAAGCCATATTGAATTTGGGTAATCCCTAGATTTATTTCTGAGAACAAAGCGCCATTGATTTTATTTACAATTTTTTCAGCGCTTTGAAATCTTTCCTTAATATATTGTATGTTAAATATATCATGGAAACTTTAAAATTATTATATGAGATGAGACTGATTTTAAAATTAGATTAAAATTTAGATTATATAAAGGGAGGCTCGACTCAAATTTCCTAGGGAAAATTGATCTAGTGAGTGATTTCTATTTTTGAAGTTTTCAAAACGTAAATTTTGTCTTTATAACAACTTCTCATAACTGTAACAGTTTTGAAATATTTTATGTATGTATTTATTAAAACTTGCTTTTTATGTAGAATTGTAGAGCAATTTATAGGGGAAATATGACACTAAATTGCCAAAAACCAAAAAAAAAAATCGGTTGATCATCTGTCTATCACACCTTAAGCTTGGGAGTTTTAATTTACATTTAAAACTCTCAAGCCCACATATTACATCGTCATCATCACCATCTTCCTGTATCGGTTCAATACTGGAGTGGACAAAGGCCTTCCCCAACGCCTTCCATAGTACGTCGTTCCCCGCGCTCCGCATCCACACATACGAGAGAGTAAAATAATCTATAAGTTTACTTTGTAACACGACAATTAATTTCGAAGGTTGTCAATGAATCAAAGATTCTCGTACTAGAGACGAAGTATAGTGAAGCGGAAAAGAGCTATCAGTTTCATCACGCTCTTTGTCTCCTAGATTACGGAGAAAACTCCTCACGCATGCGACAGGCGGCTCGTTACTATTGTTAAGTTCATAAATTTAAGTAAAGTATCTACGAAATGTATTACGGTTCAACTGTGTTTAAATTAGTTTCTTTTACTACTTAAAGACATTTATCTCCCGTTTCATCCCCACCATGTTTTATTTATGCGTTATTTTTTAAAAGCTAAGATAATTTGCTGTTTACTAAAATTCATCGAAATTGATTGATTAGTGGCTTAAGTATGAAAATGTAACAAGACAATGAAAGTTATATTCGTATTGAAAATATTACTATTACTTAAAAATTTAAAGGCAATTAATCAAAATATAAAATGATTTTAAGCTTAGTTTTATTTATACACTTTACTCACACTACCTAATTATCTGTCTACGGTAGCGTTATCAATACATGAAGTAATAGCAAAAACTCAAAAATTTGAAATGATAAAAATTACTCCATGTCCTTTTTGTTCCTTTAAGTACTTCACAGCCCTAACGCGAGATTGCTTCGGCACTCCGACACATTTGACGTCCGACATATACGTGACCATCTCAGACCTACTTAACTTTAAACGTGCCACTCACGCTCCTTGACATTTTATTTCGAGACGTCCTTACCAAACTCCTATTTTTATTTCTGCACGGAAAATATAACTTATTTCCGTGAGTACGAGTCAAGATTACTTACAAACGATAGCCTATAAGGCCTTGACCTTGCGTATAAAAATATTTTAAAAATATTTATCTATCCCTAAATTAAATAAATCAGGTAAATAAAATAAAAAAAAATAAAATAGCATTTTATTCAAATCTTACAATTTACATTTAAATTTAACCTAAAAATGAATATAAAACATAAAGTTACAAGTTCGATGTTATTCCAGCATTCGTTTTTTGATTATTATCTGTTTGCCAGTCGGCAAAGGCCTACTTCAACTTTTTCCATTCATATCTTTAACAAGCCACTCTGCTCCGTCACTCCTGCAACTTGCCTGGTGTCGTCATCCCAGCTTTTCGATGCCTACCATTCTTCCTTTTTTCCTTCTTCTAATCATACTGGAGTAGGCAGAAAAGATATCGCTAAACGCTTATCAGCCAGGTTTTAAAGTACAACACACAAAACCACCTTTCTGTTTTACTTAGGACTTTAATCACTGTACCTACTATATATGCCCTCCATTATGAATAACTTACAAACTCAAAATCAAAGACTACAAATATAATAGTATATAATTAAAGATAAAGGTAAGATATTTATGTTATATATATAAAATACTTTGAAAAACAAAAAAAAAATTAAAAACATCACGAAAATATTCCAAGCGCTAGTGTTCATACTCGTAGTAACTTCTCTAATAAACATCAAATTAAACGACCCTCTCAGCGGGCCTCTGAGTTATCGCGCGGACGTAATTGGTCTTTACTCAAATAATTAGTAAAGTTGCATATCACCGTGACCTACTTAATTTTGAAATGAAGTTAGGATCGTGACACATAAAAAGGAGACAAGAGTGCTTCAAATCGACGAGTAATATAATAGTAATATAATAATATAATTTACGATTTATCGCAATTAAGTAATTTTTATTTAAAAGTCGCAAACTTCGGAAAACGCGCTTGTAGCCCTAGACACAATTTATTCAGGCTATGGTTATGTTTGATTTTATGTACTATCCATTATTTTTATATAATAAGGTTGCAACGAATAAGTGATTTGCCTGATATTAAGTGACTGCTACACATAGGCATCTGCAACAAGGTTATGAGTTGCAGATGCCTTTACCTGCTTTAGTTGCACAGAGGATAAGGAAAAAAGGGATATTTCTTTTTCCTGTTCATCCCCTCCGCTATTAAATCCACTTCCTCTTCCCGTTCCTTTATTTTTACAAAAATATGGGAAGGGGACTAGGCCTTGGGCACTACATTCATCAGACGAAACGCATAATACTTCTATGTCACTCCTGTCTTCTGTGAGGTCGTCGTATTGTGCTGGTCGAGCCGACCCTGCAGTGCAGCAAAAGTCGTTATGGGCACTACCGTTAATTAAGCTACAACTATTTTCCCATATATCGTACGTAACATATCAATGAATGGTATGCAACAACTTCAAAGAATGTCAGTCACTGTGATGGAATTATTGAAAATTTTATGGTAGTTTTCCTGTCTGTCTGTCTGTCTCAAAAATGTTTAATCCGATTAATATTGCATATGTTTATCGAGCGGTGATCATTTAGCTTCAGGTGAAATTCTTACTCATGCCTTTTCTTTATAAAATATCGATAAAATAAATTCTTTCATTTGGTATGCGTGTTTAATAAACATTCAGAGACGTAAAATATTTTATTTTTATCTCTCTATTCAATTTTATGAAAATTCTCAGCGCGACGTAACTGTAACCATGTTAGCTGGAATTTATTGGCTAATTCTCGTATAACCTGTTACGCTTCTGCTGTAACAAAGTAGTTTTACGCCGTATATTTCGTCGCTTAGTTATGGAATATGCTTTTGCCTGAGAATAAGAATTGAGGACGACAATAATTCTAGTTATTTGGTACAATATAGTTAGCTTTACGTGGTCGATCAGCGCTTAAAATAATTTTATATATTTAAATTCCTTCTTCCTTTAGACTATGTTGAGTCAAAAAAGATCATAGGGTAAACTACTTAATTTATTTACCTTTTTGAGTTTATTTTATTTACAAATCATTTAAGTTAAATTGATTCTATATAAACATATTATGCATTAATTTTTATTTAAATTTCAAGTTTCGTGTGTAAGTTTATAAATACAATCAAACCATTTTTATGTGGTTCTTCGCGGTACTGTTTTTTATTGTCTGGTTTTTTTTTAAAGAAACGAGTACCGAAACTGACCGGTTGGCGCAGTGGCAAGACACTTTCCTACCGTGCCGCTGGTCGTGGGTTCGATTCCCACCCAAGACAAACATTTGTATGCATGAACATGTCTGTTTGTCTTGTGTCTGGAGGTAAAGACCACCGGAGGATGGGCAGCAGCGTTCTTTTCTTAGTACGGTGGAACATAGTACGATCGTCAATCCGCCATCTGCCAAGCGTGGCGATTATGGCACATTCCCCCCAATGATGCGATCAATGGGGGAGGCCTATATCCAGCAGTGGACGATCATAGGCTGAGGTGGTGGTGGAGGTGAGTACCGAAAATTTGACTGCGTTGTTATTAATCCACGTAATCAACATAGAGTCTATTACAGATCAACGCTGTAGTTATATGCACAGTCAGTTAACTGAGTCGCACGTGTTTTAGTGAGTGAACCAGACGATATCATGCATCGTATCATTCTAGAAAACGTGACACAGCTTCAACACCTACAACTTCATCTCGCAAACAAGACATTATTAAATGGTTACGGTTAAAAAATATTGCTTGTGACGAATCAATGTTAAAGTTTCTACTTTTGGATTTAGTTAAACGAAACAAAAATCGCTTTAAAAAAATTGTTGTATTCGAGACGGCTACTAAGTCCATAAATCGTCGCGTCATATGTTTGCCACCGTATCGCTGTAAGCTCAACCCAGTTGAGCTTGTCGACATTAAATTAGAAAATATGTTAGAGTTTATTATTATACATGTGTCTGAAGAAAGTTTATCGAAGGGAAGTGATAAAGGTAGTTCTTAAGAGTACAAGAATAATACATTTTTTTTATATATACAAGAAAGTGGCAGACGAGCAAGCGGTCATCTAAGTGACCGCTACCCTACAAGCATTTGCAAGTTGCAGATACGTTGCCTACCCTTAATAGACAGTGGAGAGGATAGACAGAAAATGGACATTTCCTTCTCCTGTCAATCCCCTTCACCGTCAAATCCTCCTTCATTTCACATCCTTTCCTTATTAGAAAAAGGTGGGAAAGGGAAAAGAACTAAAATTAGGCCTCCGGCACCTCATTCATCAGACAAAACGCAGAAAACTTCTACTTCACGCCTGTCTACTGTGAGGTCGTGGTATTTCACCAGTCGAGCGCCATTCGTGCAACAGATGTTGCTGCGGACACTACCACTAATAATTATTTTATTGATAAGTTCTTGTCTATAATATATTTATACTTATTTATATATAGAAATAATTTAATTTTCTCTAAAGTTCATTTTAGAAGTATTCAATATGAACGAGAATTTACAATTTCAAAACAAGGTCAAAGAAGTTGGCCCCTAACAATGATTCTCACTCTGTCATTATCGGAAATGTGCGAGAGACATATTCATACTCGTTTGTTAATAAAAACAGACTTTAGTGTGAAAACCATTAGCAATATTGATACTTACTATATACTTTATTTTACAAATGAATTTCCATAATAGAAGTGTAAAATTTGTTAATTAGATAAATAAGTTTTGCGATAATACTTTAAAGTAAATAAAATAACAAATAACGTGCGTTTTCAATTTTAGTATTGTATAGATAGCAAGTCATGTGCGAGCTAACACATCGTAAAATATGATTCAGAACAGAAAAACGACAAGAGAAGGCCAGCCTATTTACCTTATCAAAAACTAATGTCACTTTTACAGTGGTAGAGTCCGCAACAATAACATCTGTTGCACGAATGGCCCTCTCGACCGGTGGAATACCACGACCTCACAGAAGACAGGCGTGAAGTAGAAGTTTTCTGCGTTTCGTCTGAGGAGTGA
>DWLR01000835.1:0-21648 GCA_018246295.1 Papilio alexanor hazarajatica | reverse complement strand
GACGCAGCGTGGGCAGGCCTCCTACCAGATGGACCGACGATCTGGTCAAGGTTGCGGGAGTGCACTGGATGAGGATGACGGAGGACCGATCTTTGTGGCGATCAATGGGGGAGGCCTACGTCCAGCAGTGAACGACCATAGGCTGAGATGATGAATGTGAGATACCTCACAGCCTCATATGGCATCTATTTATCTATTTATCTACTATTTTTGTAACTCATATATTTTTACACTATTTATTTTATTTGATCACACAATATTGTAGAATTCAAACTATTCGCGAAGACTATTATTAGTTGTCTTTTTCTTAATATTATTTGTACTTACTTCCCTGATTGGGCTTGGGCTGGCTGGAATGCCTCCGACACATGAGAGCGTCATAGCCACCTGTCTCACATCACCTCCTGCCATTCAATTGCTTGGAGCTCGCGCAGGTCTAGTACCACGGCGTCATTCCAGCGGTATTGCTGGCACTCACGGCGTATGGGGAGCGCCCCCCGGTTGGCGGATGGGAGAGTGATCGGTAACACAGCTAAACTATGCTAGCCGGCTAAGCACGATGGGCTCGTTGACCAAAGTAGGGTATAGTCCTTCAGCAATACTCGGGTTGTGCGGCGGGCTAACAACTTGCCCACGAATAAAAACTCTTGTTACGAAACCGACTAAAAGGAGAGATTATTTGTATTTATTATGTAAAAAAATTGCTGTTGGTTTTCCTAACAATAAATAAGTAAATAATTAAATCAACCAATAAATTAAAGTCGTTAATAGATTAGGTTGTGAACACTATCCCGGTTATCTTTCGAGTTTTACTTTTACTTATAATTAGGGTTTTAACAGGAGGAACAGCTATCACACAAATACGGTAGGCTGCAACGTGGGCCTCGCTAAATACAGGCGTGAAGCAGAGGTAATATTAAAGGCAATTAGTACAGTGATAGGGGACGTCCAAAAACGTTTATCAAATTAGTAACAGCCTATAAAAAAGCCGATATATGGAATAACCGTAACCAACGAGCATATGTGCGTGGATTTACACATATATGTATGATATTTAGATATGAATGTAAAAGAAGGGAAAGAGGTGTGCCAAGATCAATTCCAAAAATGCCAAAAGGATTTCCGTAATCTTTGCCTAACTATCAGGATTGCAAGCCTGACTGTTATTTTAAGTTAAAAATAAAGAAGTGTTGCCCCTGACTTATGTAGTCAATCGTCCAATCATTAGAACAACATACCGCATTATCTTGACGTTGTAGCCTCCAGGAAGTAAAAGGTACGGTATCAAAAGTGAACCAAGCAAACATTAGCAAGTAATCCTTACGTAAACTTGTTATTTCGACCCGAATCCCTTTTAAAAGCTTTCAGCTGAGTTACCTACTGACTATAAACAAAATCTTAGCCGGGAGCTGAATACAAATAAACAAACTGCGCGACCTATTAATTAACGACTTTTTTTATAACAAACAACCAGACCCTGGCCTCGCAAATTTTTTATATTATTATTTACACGTAATGTCATACTAGCATGTCGTACCAAATTACAAAATATCTTAATAAATTAGCTAAACCGCGTAAAAGTTTCGAAGATTTTGACTTAACGCGTTCATACAGACGGACGTGGCAACTTTTGTAATATATATTTAAATAATAATATGATATTTATATTATGTTATAATAGTTATATATATATATTAAAATATTATGTTGTATACATATATACATATATTATGTTTTAATAGTTTAGACTTAAGAACAACGTAAACAAAGTTAATTTACAGTTTTATTGACAAATTAAAAATAAATTATGCTATGCGAATTCCGGAAGCGATATATGTTGTAGTGCTCTACATTTTTTTGTTTAAAATAAAATTAAAAGATACGACAGTACCGTGTCCATATTCTGAAAACAGTCAACGAAGTCAAAACAATGTTGTTAACATCGATTTGAGTTCCTCGCAACACTCGTCCGCGCTCGATGTGTCAGACTTAAGGACGGACAAATTGTAGCAGCTGCGACACCGACGACTGACGACAAAAATACGCTGGAATAGGGATGTGTGTAATTTATATCGACATTTGGTGTGAAGAATTGGTTTTGCTCAACTTACAGCAGGTTAACGTTTTTCGCGTTTATATATGTACCCCTACCATTGTGACCTCCTGTAGGATAAACGGCATCACCGCTTTGAAGAGTGAGGTGCCATTTGATTCGTATTCTTCGTATTAATCGCTCTTATTAATATTTTTAAATCAATTACTTATTAAAAGTAGTATTGAAGGATTATACTACTTTCTATATTAGTTTGTTATACAATTTGACGTCGTTATTTATATAATATACAAATAACGACGGATGGTTGGCGCGGTTGGTAAGATCTTCTCTAAGAGTCTTTCATTCCGCAAGTCGTGGATTCGATCCCCAGGACAAACATTCGTGTGCATGAACATGTCTGTTTGTGTCTGTATGTAAATGCCACTGGAGGACGGCAGCGGCTTCCTTTTCTTAGTACGGTGGAAAATATTGCAATCGCCAACCCACCTGCCAAACGTGGCGATTATGGCTCATTTCCCCCCAATGATGCGATCAATGGGGGAAGCCTATGTCCAGCAGCGAACGATCATAGGCTGAGATGATGATAATACAATTATGTTCATTTAATTAAATTATGTATTTTTCTTTCTTAAAAAAACTTTCTATTTATTTTCATATAAATAAATAATGAGTACCATTATACAAAGTAAATTAAAACGTAATGGCCAAATTTACTATCCAAACTTACCTATCCTATTCATCAAATAGGAAAAATAAGTTTCCAGTTATCAGCCATAACGTCCACTAGAAATAGGTATATTTCAGTTTTCCCCTCGTTAAATACGAATGTGTGTCTGTACCTATAAATACGTGTTTAAAACAGAAAATTATACTACGTTTCAGATGTTAGGCAATTATATCTTTTAAAGTAAACAGACTCAAAAGATGAATGAAAGTAAAGGTGTAGAAGAAACAGTTTTAAAAGATGAATGAGTATAGGCGGGCGATATTTCCTTCGACAATTTTGAACGTGTTAATTCCCAACACTACACATGCGAAGGATTTAGCGACACAAACACTAAGCATTATAACATCGCCATAATCATAACTCAATTAAATCTTTTATATTTATGTGAACAGTTAAATCAACACACGGCGACAGTAAATTAAAGTCGGTGTTGGCGTGCAATTTAATTACATTATCCTTTACTTTCCTGTATTCTTGTTGCGGTGGTGTTTTAGAATAGTTAGCGACTGTTTTGTCATTGCCGTGAAAATAAATATTTTTTTTTTTGTTCTATAACGTCTATGTCGACTTTATCATCAACAGATTTACTTTTCAGGTCCATTAAACTAAAATGGAAGTGTAATTGGAACAACTTTAAAAGACAGATTTAAAAGAAAAATAATTTGCCTGCAAAAAATATGCACTCTTCAAATTAAACAGTTTTATAATAGTTTAACATCTTAAGAAAGTAAAGAAGTCAAAGAGTTTCCTCTAGTAGTTTTATTGTAAGCTTCATAAAAATTGAAGTGTTGTCATTTACGCTTTTTTTTAATATGTTTGTTTTAAATTAAAACCAAGTAATTGAAATCGTTAATCCCATTTAACTTCTAAATTAATTACAAGTACGTGATTGTTGAAACATTTAGTGTAAAATATTAGATAATCATTGTATTAATGAATTAATTCTCTTCATTACTGGACAAAAAAAAAGTTCGAGGTCCACGAAGTTCGGATATCGCAGCTAAAATTTAAGACATGAAACTGTTTCTTTCAAAGATTGAATACCGAAATGTGCCTTAAACCTAAACAAGTGTGTTTGTATGCTGGAGTGCCAGCATATCATGGGATACATATTCAATTCCATCATGATGTTGTAGGAATTTTATGAAAATTACAACCCTACCCGAAGCAGAAGAATGTTTGATAGATAAACGAATATATTATTTTCGTTCTTAATGATCGTTTTAGATTTAAAAACATATTATGTTTAAGGAAAACGAAAAATTCAATAATGTATCACTTTCATGCAACGAACGAACATACATATGTCTAACTATTTATATCGTTCACAGTCTAAGGATCGTCACGACTGAATGCTCAGTGAATTTTGAAATAAACATGTCTTTTATAAATTGCATTCCATATGGTCGGTTCCGTCGCACCACCGAGAGTTATGGCTTCGCGTTGTATTTGATGAATACTGACTTGTGAGTGTAGACGACTGGTTATTTAAAACTTGAATGCCACGCTTCAAACTACCTACACCATATAAAAAGTATTAAAAAAAAATACATCTTATACGTATAACGACAAATAGTACGTATAATACAAATCTAGATCCAAGGGTGTTTTCCAACAATGCGCTAAGAGCAGATGCCTCTAAGTAGATAATTTAACTATTATTTAAATAAAATACTCAAACACTCAACCAATCTGACTACCATGATACTCCAGT
Organism: Papilio alexanor hazarajatica; assembly: GCA_018246295.1. Classification (NCBI taxonomy): domain Eukaryota; kingdom Metazoa; phylum Arthropoda; class Insecta; order Lepidoptera; family Papilionidae; genus Papilio; species Papilio alexanor. The sequence continues at coordinate 17,151 of DWLR01000835.1, read as the reverse complement.
GAAAAATATGAATCGACTGACACCTCACTTTTCAAAATTGGTCCAGCCATTTAGTCTCTAGGAGGTAACAATGGAACGGTCATACATACATACAAACAAACATACATACCTGCGAATAATATGGGTGTGATGTGCCCGAGAATGCTAAGCACATGTTCTTCGTTTCCCCGGCCTATTCGACAGAACGTGAAGACCTGGAGATTATGATCGGACCCACAACAGTAGATAACTTTGTTCCAAACATATTGAAAATAAAAGTGGGATGGAACAAAGTATACGCCGCCATAGTGCTATAAAAATTATGGCGTGGTGGAGTAAAACGGCGTAGGAGCCAAAGCAAAGACTGTAAAGAAGTAAAAGCAAAGATCGCTGAGACCAACCTCAAGAAGTTCTGTGGTTGTAAGGAAAGTCTATTGAGAGGGTTTTTTTAGTCGAAGACGAACACCAATGAGGTTGAGTCCACTAGACGTGTGGCTCCTACGTCTGACTTGCGTGCGTCATTTTTTCCCTCTATAAAAAAAACTCAAACGACATTACCCTCCTGTCAGTGGGGCAAAAAAGGGAAAATAATTCTATTCTTCTCCGCGATAAAAAAGAAGGGCAACAGCGTTAGTTTTAAATACTTACGAATTATAAATAAACAAATCTTTCTTTTCGTAATATTGGTATAGATCATACAAATACAAATACAAATTTATTGGTAATTATAAAAAAATACATGTCAATACATGTAATATCAAATGAAATAAAATTTGAATTTTAATAAGAAAAAATTTAAGAAAACAAAAAAATCTTAAATGGCAAACATGAATAGAATACACTAGGTACATTTCAAATTATAAATAAATAATAACGGGAATGTTTACTAATTGATTCATTTAAAATTTTTAAATCTTCCGTTGTCAAGTCATTTTAGAAAATCCTGCATATTTATTAAAATTAAAAGATTATGGCAAAGAAGTAAACAGTTTAATAAAACATTTATTAGTACAATTAATTTTTTCCTTACGAAAACATATCAAGTGTTGCTTTGATTTGCTTATAATTTAAATGTATCTATTATTTTCAACGTCATAAGTCGAAGTCTTGCCCTAATAAAAAAAAACTCAATGAAGCCAATATACTAATGTTTTCTGTTTGGCATTATATATAATAAAGTTATCAGCTTTAGAATGTTGCTAGAATTTAACATAAACGTTTCTTTATCATATTTATATCCAAAAATCTCGTACTAATATTTGTTGCAGTCTACCTTGAGTATCGAACTCGACATATTCGTTTCTAGACCGAATTGAACTTCATTTATATCTAAGAGAAAGTTTCAAAAATCGTACGTATGTATTTTAATATTCCACTTTAGATCATTTGCAATTAACAAGGAATTGATTGTATCCAATTCAATGTGAAAGTGGACAGTAATCTGATCTCTGGTCTCTGCTAATTTCGAGCCTTAATGAATTGATAGCTGCGAATTAAACAGGCGAATACATTTGAATGGATTACCCGTATTTTAACAATTACTCTGCGATACTAACCGGTAGAAAAGGATTACGAATTAATAAGAATATGGATTTATATAAATCATATAATCACGGCTCAAATACAAATATTCAAAATAAATAAAATTATGTATATATATAATAATTTACTAATATCTGTTAAAAAGAAGACGAGGGTTGGCGTCAGGCAGGCGGCCGGCCGTAAAACTATAGCCAAAATCAGTAACAGTATGGACTACAGAAGAGTCCAGGAAATATGGAAAAGTAGTACATACTTTCCGAGCCTACGCAAGTGAAAAAGGACATTGAGATTATGATGTTTACAATACATAATGATAGCTTCTAAAACATTTAAAAAATTAAGCAAGTAATATATAATATTAAAGTAAGTCAGTTGCGATGTGACACCATTTTCATTATACAGATAAGCAATTGAACAGAATCATAAAATTTTAATTTCAATAATAATCAAAATTGTCATAATGTAGATACCGCTTCAGTTGCATGATTGCAGTCGCAGTCAGTTGAATCGAATGAATAGTAGCAAACTAATCAAACATAGGGTGATTTTACGATGTTGAAATTCTGATTTCAATTTCATGCTAAGCTATTGAAATTGTGATGTCAAAATCGCACAGTCCATTCACCAGTTTTAATTTTACCATTAAACACATGCAGTTATATTTTATAAATGAAATTCCTTTTGAGGTTCGAATAACAGTTCAGACGAAAATCACCAATTGCTTATTTCAGTGTGGTCATAATTACAAAGTATAAAAATTTTGCCACCAATGTGTTTTACTCGAGCATATTTACGCGGAAATGTATTGAATAGTATAAAACTACACGATCACAACAAAATAAGCAATCTAAATATATACCTATTGTTTAAAAGTTATTGCACGGGAAAGTCACCGATTTAATTACTTTTTTTTTATTTGTTATGTTTTTATGCCATTAAGATCATTGTTTTCCTATTGCTAATAGCATTCGTGATATTCGATACAGCAATAACATTCCACAATAAAACTGCTCTACCCTACAGGTAAGTAGTAAGGATTAAAGCGGTTTTAATAGCTATGACTTTAGTCCAAAGCTTTATATTCCCAACTTTCGAGCTTTTATAGCGTCGAACAGTGTGTCAGCACCTGTAACCTAACATAAAAGGCGAAATTATTTTAATCTCCAGCACCGCTTAGTTTATAAATAGAAAGCGTATATACGAGCAAGTGTCGGCGCCATGTTAGAATAGACAGAGACAACATATTTTGTATTTTTATTTTATACTAGTATTGAAAAACTTATGTCTACTATAAGAATTTTCATTAGTGTTTACTTTTTTTAAGAGGAAGGCGAATGCAGAAGGATCTCACAATCACAATGATAGACCGTTGTGGTCACTTGACATCGGTTCTCATTGCATAAGCAATAATCAAAAGAGCCTAGAGCGCGTTTTTTACAGCGCGATTTTAAAAACGAATCGATCGATTAAAATATAATATTCATGCGATATTTTTGTCGCATATCGCGTACTATCTTCTAAACCCTAACACTGCATTTCTGCGACAAAAAATCGCTCGATATAAAATCGTAATGCACGCTAGGTCGTAAAGGTTTATCGTTGACCTCTGTATTTATATATTTATTACTTACTAGGATACTTTTTGAAATTATAATTGCCTTTTTCTAGAATAATTCAAATGTTTTTTTTTGTATCCCTTGATTACCATTTATTTGAAGGCAGAAAATTTAACATTATAGTTTTGCTTTTAGGCAAAAATGTTTATTATTCCTTGCTACTGCACTATTTATGCCTTCTGTCTATAAATTCTTTGGAAATCTTCCAATAGATTTATTTATTATGACATTGAATTTTATTTCATTTAAGGTGTGAAATAAGAAAATGTATATTTAAAAATGTATTTATTTTTCAATTTATTGTGCTTTTCGTGTTTATAAACTCGACCAATTCGGCCTTTTAGATTTAATAAGTGACATAACTTTTGAAAATATACATCAGTGGAACGTAAAAAAATAAATATTCACATATTTCTTTTTTAAATAGAAAACATAAAACGAGGAACAACATGTTTACAACTCAAAATGCATAAATACATTATAATTTATTAAATGAAATAAGAAAAACTACACGCACTAAAACTTACAATTATTTCGATATTTGTTTTTACGGAAGAAACATTTAATTAAATTCACAGGGATACTAGTATTTCAATCTATATAATGCTATGACGTTATGTTGATATTTTAAGGGAAAAAAGCATAACCATGACTGACGTAGGTTAAACTGTAGAATAGTATGTTTATATATGTATATGTCTTGAGAAACCTATGAAAGATAAATATCCTCGTATTGCAATGTAGAATGACTTTGATTATCTTCGAGAATAGTTTGTTGATAAAAAACTGTAACTTCACGATGCGTTTACGTAGGAGATATCAGTAAAATCCTAGTACAGTTTAGGTACGATTAGAATTACTTCCATGATTTATTGATCTGAGCGCCACATTAGTATTGAATACTATAATAAAGTGATATCAGATCATACGAAGTCGGACAAAAAAGTGTAAACCAATATATACAACAGAGTACACACAGTAGCTTGTTTCGTTCTCTATAAATCAAACGAAGTTGAAATAGAATTGTGTCGATATTCGTATCGTTAAAGTAAAAAAAAAATAGTGACAGATAATAGCACCAGAGATAAGAAGATTATGACATAATATATCTTCTGGAAGAGGGATTTTGTGATTCTATATATTATCGATAACTAGAATGTGATATGATTATAAAATTCAACTTACTAATGTCCCTAATTCATAATTCTACCTACGATTTTTACACTATCTACAACTTTCGTGAAACGAATTACATTTTTTTATCCCTTTTTACAATGGAAAATCAAATAGATTACCTATCTGCTTATATAATTCAATTCAATCATAATTTAGGACTAGTTCCGAATAACTTACTAAGAAAAATCACTACGTCTACGTATGTAACTTTTAAGGTCGTAAATTTTGTACAAAATTATTTATGCAATTATATATTTAAATACTATTTTATGTGGCCTAAATTGGCAAGAACAATTTGAAATAAATACAACATGTTACAATCGAAAAATGTCCTACGTATAAGGATCACTTTTATACGGATTTGTAGAAATGTAGTACCTAACTGGGGTTGTTAAAGTCCTCATTTATACACACACACACACACACTTAATCGAAGAAGGTAAAACGAGGCCGTACTCACTATCAGTTTGATTAGGCCACGAGAGAAGAACTAATATAATACTTTAAATGTTTCCAGATTTACTGATACATTTTGAAAAATCGTTCCACATCGATATACAAGATACAAATGATTATATCACAAAGTCACTGTATTGTTCACGACATGGAAATTTCGGCTGATAAACGATGCCTGGATGATGCTCTGGTACCGCACGTTCCGCATGTATTGTTGCTGTAGCCTGAATCAGATCCAAAGGAAGAATCTCCACTGGGTGGCTTCGGAGAAGCACGAGGTCCTCTCCAGCACGCGATCCCAGGAAGCTCTCCTCCTGGCCAAGCGCCTCCTGCTTGTATCGACAATGGTCCTGGCGGTCTCGCTCCAACTGTACCAACTTGAGGATACAATCTTAGCAGTGCGTCTAAAAGTACACCTTCGTGGAACTCTGAAGGATCCGGTGGATGCATGTGACGCGGCACTCGATGATGACCACGACGTCGCTCCAAAGACTTAGGTCGTCTGTCCAGTCTTTGTGGTCTTTGACGATGTGGTAGCGAATGTGGGACTGTAGGTCTGGAACATGTCCGGCAGGGCGCGGCCTCGCCGACGAGACTCAGTTCGTCTTCTGCGAAGTGATCGTCGCTGTGGATCGAGTCGTCTGATCTGTGAGGTAGTTCCTCGTAGAGCGGAGCACCGTACGCGTCGGCCACGCACGAGTTGCCGCCGCGCCACGTGCCCCCGCTGTCACAGACGAACACTCGCCCCTGACAGTTGGGTCGCTTTGTTTCCACCATCTGGAAAAAATATAATAGTCATTAGAAACGAATCTATATAATTGCTTATATAAACTATAAGTACTCCGGTAACAAATATGAACTACTGTTATTTCTAGTGTATCAATATTTATAGTAACATGAAGAAAAAAATGTTCTGTCCTTTTCTACATCAATTACTTACGTATACGAAAAGGTATATATTTTATTGTTATTAAATAATAAAATGTTATTAAAAATTAAAATTAAAATGACATTTCAACAGACATACAATAAAAGAGACTCACTTCTAATTGTGGCTCCATGTCAGGTCTATGTGGTAGCGGAGGTCGCCTGGGGAGGTCCTGCAGGTCTTCGTACAAAGGCGCCGGCGGTGGCGCTCGCCTCTGCGATCCACTGCTCTGCGAGGGCGCTGATGATTTCGAAGGCAGGAAGTTTGTAACTTTCCGTTTATGTCTGTTAAAGAGAAATTAAGAAATTAACAAAGTTAATTACGACGTATAAATCAATATGGCTACTATGCTATATTTAAATAATTACAAATATGTTAATTGATAATTATCATTCATTAATTCCACCTCAGCCTATGATCGTCCACTGCTGGACATAGGCCTCCCCCACTGATCGCATCATTGGGGGCAATGTGCCAATCGCGACGCTTGGCGATCGCAGTATGTTCCACCGTACTAAGAAAAGGAGGCCTTTGCCCGTCTTCCGGTGGTCTTTATATCCAGACTCAAGATAAACATGTTCATGCACACAAATGTTTGTCTTGTATGGGGAATCGAACCCGAGACCTGCGGCGCGGAAGGCAAGTGTCTTGCCACTGCGTCAACCGGTCAGTCATTAATCCATTTATTCATTAATCCATCACATTACTATTTGACGCATGATACCTTAAGGAAGAATACGAATCGAATTCTACCACACTCTTCAAAATAGTTCAAGAGATTTAGGCTACATGAGGTTATAATGGAACACACAGACATATATATGCAAAAACATCATCCTTCTGTCGTCAATCGTGTAAAAAGTAAGAAAAAACGATTTACAGAAAAAGCCCAACAGGCTTATTGCATAAATGAATAGTGTTGTAGACTAGTTCTCAGGCCCTATTCTGCTGCTATCTCTACATCTTTACTATACTAATATTAGTGCTCTCTAATAGTTGTTACTTATTATAAAATATTAAGTAGGCTTTTGACATTATTATTATAAGAAATAAAAGAAACATGTTATTGCTGAAATTTTCTTTGCATTAATCCTGGCTATAGATACTGACCGATATAAAAAGAAAAACGAAACTCCGTTTCCATTGTACGTTAAAGATAAACTTGAAATCCATTAAAGTTTAAATTATAGTCACAGGGTTCATGTATTAAGGCGGAAGTTTTATGAATTTTAGAGGCAAAGCCAAGCGGTCTCATGCAAAGTTTCATAACTAGCTGAAGTGCGGAGACCATTATCATTTATCGCTTGCGTCTGCTTTATTTTAAAGTGGATTTGCAGAATCTCATTTCCTTGTGTAATTTATTATTTAATATATTAAATTTCGAATACAATTTGGATAATGAACAAATTTAACTAAATCGTACCAGCGAGATGTTTGAATTTAAACATTGATAAATACGTTTAAAAGTTTCATAGAATAAGGGATTCAAGTAATTTATATTTTAAGAGCGCACGAAAATTAGTTTTACTGAAGTTGCAATGGAATTTCTATATGTTTGAAAGTATAGGTGAATTGTAGTTTATGGGCAAGTCTATACATATTAAGTATCGAGGAAAATACAATTTTATTTAAGAAAGAAAGTGTTGTTCGTTTGTAGTGGATGAGTTCGGAAATATCTGAGCCAATTTAAATACTTGTTTCACCGACAATAAACTATGTACTGAATTTTGTACAATACTAACCATTCTTAATTCTAAGCGTACATAATATCATTTCGAGATCGATACCAAAACCTTTAATGAAATAATCATGTCCCTTCGAATGGGAGGCATTCGTAAGTGCCATATAGTATTGAGATGATCAATTTATAAACCGATAACCTTTACCCGGTTAGCCTTAAATCAACATAAATAATGATTTTACCATAAAAACATCGGTGACTACTGCTAAAGAGAATTTAAAAAAAATGTTCTACGAGTTTGATTTGCGTACTTGTGTCTCGAAGTAACATCTCAACATCAAACCGAGGTATAACCATGTCACCGTTAAATTGTAAACATCGTTATTTTATAATCTCACTAGCGATATTATGGATTGACGGAAAATTACGAAATGAACGTTTATAATACGAAAGTTTATAATATATCAAAAAAAAATTTGAATTAATGTTAGGTTAGGTTTATAGCATAGACATGTAAGTATAGATAAAAATAAAATCTTAAAAATATGTTTATCAAAGAGAAACAGATCACAGACAGATTTGGCATATGTGAAATTGTAAATGGTTAATTTAGTGGAGAATTTTCCGTCAGTTTATAATAGCTAGTGAAATTAGGCACTGACGATGTTAACAACTTTACGGTGACAGCTACACAGAAACACTTCGACCACCCACGGTTAGGTCTGTGCAACAGCGGGCGTATTATACACGCGTCGACGCGTCTTGGTCGCTGCCCGTAAATGGACTCAAATGCCCATTTATAAACAACTGTTGTTTTAAAGAAAGCTCTGTGTTGAAAACTTTAAACGTCAACGCTTAGTCACTCATGTTGAATCTTTTTATTTATTTCGTCATGCAATATGTTTAGAAGAATTATTCGATCCGAGGTGATGTGATCCAAAGTGATTATAATATTTTTTTTTGCAATGACATGGCAATGCAATGTATTATTAAATGAGAATATGCTCTTTTACGGTACGGTATATAATCCTATCACTCAGACTAAAGGGAGGCTACTGCTTTTCTTGTGTTTATATGTATTTATGTGTGTTTATATATTTATACGTATGACCGTTCCAGTGTGACCTCTTGTTACCTAAGCGGTTGGACCGATTGAAAAGTGAGATGTTATTCGTTTTGAATTCTCCCCCGGAGTGTCATAGGGGCACTGTCAATCTGATTTATTGGTTTAAATTAACTATTACTGCCACCACCTCAGCCTATCTCGTCCACTGCTGAACATAGGTCTCCCCCATTGATCACATCATTGAGGGTAAATGTGCCATAATCGTCAGAGTAGGCAGGCGAGTTGGCAATTGACTATTAACTGTTTCATATTGTGCTTGTTATGCCAAAACTGTTACCTGTTGTATCAACCTCCATTTAGTGGGAACAAGCAGGATATGATCATAATGATCGCTTGTTATATCAAGCCTTTTAGTTAACTAGTATGAAATAATAATATATAAATATAGGCTGAGATGATGATGATGATGTAAATATAAGTTATAATTTTATATTTCATCAACATCTAGTAATATAAGTTTAGTTTTATGATCTAATTCTATTCGAGAGCATTACACCGATCACCGATCCATGCACGATTCTTTATCTCATAACTAATTTTTAAAGATAAAACATGTCCATTCCATACGTAAACAGGAAGGCTGCTTATCTATCAAAAGTGAATTTTGTGACCTTTGAAATAAAAATTAAATTCGTTTGCATCTTCACTTCGATTGTACCGTTCAAACACCGTCTTTGGTTTAGAAAAAAAGCTTTATATGGCTTGCACGATAAAAATAATACGATAAATCAGTGGAAATACAGACAGACGGCGGCCGGTAACCTTCTATGTAAATAAAATAAATTGCACCTTATTTGAATATCTGATTGTTGTTGATACTGGCGTTTCAAATGTTCCGTGGACAAATAACCGTGGTAAGTAATGGAAGGGTTGATAATTTTAATCGGAAATCGTTGGTTAATTTAATTTGATAGCAACGACCTCCAACTTAGATGCCACAAATTAGTGTTTTCTTTTTTAAGTTACGACACACTTAAGTAGAAGTGTTAAGCGATAGGGCTTTGAGCGACAAAACTCATTCAGTATTTTTACTTTTAATAATCTACATATCTATATATACGAATTTAATAAAATTTGTTGTAAAGTTTGAACACGCTAATCTCAGGAACGTATTAAAATATTTTTGTATTCGAAACCTGGGGGCACAGCTAGCATATAAATAGATGGGGTATATAAACTAAGATATCGCTTTAATTCTTCCAACTTTTTTCTTAGTTCAAGATGCGAAGATTTAAATTACAGTTCATGAATTAAGTTACTTTAATTTTTTTTTTTTTGTTTAAAGTAACCGATTATTTAAATTGAGTAGCAACATTATAGGTAAATAGTGGAGCATCCAACTTACGATGTGGCGTTAAGCGCTCGGGCTAACAAGAACAAATACATAAAAATATCCCTAAAATATGGGTTACTCATATAGTGTAAATGTTACCCAACTGGGTTTATAGATAGATAGATTTACTATATGTATAAAGAAATTACGTTACTGTAAAGTAACATAAGTTCATTATTCATTATTAATGTCGATTAATATTACTAAATTGCGTATAAAAGTACCGTTATATGTATAGCACGTCAAATCAGAAACTACAAAAGACTATTTCGGAGCTAGTGCGTACCAAATTAACACCGACGTCACGTTTTGTCGATAACCGCAACGAGGTACCGGTGTCGTGTTACTCGATACTCGATAATTAGTGGCACGTCACTAATGACTGGAGACGTATCATAAGATTGATTGGCGTTGTTGGATACCAAAGTCGACGTATCAAGTGTGATAATAAGGTGTGACGTTTGACGGTGTTAGGAACTGACGAAGGTACGAATACGATCAGTACAACACGTCGGCAAAAGAATTTTATAAGTAAAAAAAAAATCAAAATATCCAAACGAACATAACGGGTGCATGCATCTAAAGATTAATCGGGAACTGATAAAATTCATGTCGGTTATAAAATCAGATTAACGTTCTGAATTTAAATAATCCTACAAGTAAAATAAAATGTGAATTAAATATGAGAGTGGAAGGTATCAAAGTTAGAGAAAAAGGCTGCTATATCGAGAAGGCACAGAACCTCGCAAAATTAGGACGTGAAGTATAAGTGAGTGTTCTTATTGTCAACTTTTTCAGATGAATTTTCTTCTTCTTTTTTTTGCCCCTCTTTTCTATAAAGAACTCGCAATTTATCCACTTCTTATTGCTGCTGATGCTAAATGGAGGTCACATGATATCAAGAGACCCGTCGGTACGTTTTCTTTTGAAACAAACCAAAACAAAACTTCTTTCCTAATGATCTTAGGTACAACCGTGTGTTCCTTTCATCTTCAGCGTAGTTAAAGTACCAAACTGAACACTTTTAAGATTTATTCATTCTAGTATTTATCTACCTAGTTATTTATTATTACACAGAGTCGTTTCTTATTTATATTTATAAAACTTACTTATGAAAATTAAATTATCAACTCTGCACTTTTCGTTTTAGACGGTTTTGTGCCATCAAATTACGCTCTAATAAACTCGCTTCGAGTTGGGTTTTGAAGCGTTAGGCGTCCGAAAAATTTATAAATTCTCCTATTTTATACGTAATTAATTGATTAGAATATATGATTTACTAAGACTCGATTCATCAAATGGTCGATCATAAACTTCAACGTGACAATAAGTTCGATGTTTTAACACAAACTGTTTGCTGCGGCGTTTCTATAAAATAAATTGCAGCGGTTTGAAATGTCCAAAAAATATCAACTGTATTTTATCATGTTCATCACTTAATTAGTGCATGAACATAACAAATGGTCGTGTGTCAAATTTATTTTTATGTTTAGGTCTTTCGTTCCTAGGACCATTAATTTGTAGATTGGTAGTTTGAAAGTAAGTCGATTGGTCAGTCAAAAGGAAGGCAGTGAAATATAAAAGAAAATTTGGGTAAACGTCTACAAAGAGTGTGACCCTTTGTTATAAAAAAAAAATATTCCTGATTATTTAAAACAAAATTCACAAAGATTAAAACTAAAGGTTAAATTAGATCAGTTTATTTTATGTCTTAAATTTAAAGTAATTGGTTGTTATATAATTAGATGTTATAATTAATATTAAACCTTTACGACTCTTAATCCAATAACTTTTTACAGTAAGCAAAAGAAAAATATTGTCCTTACCTGAATTCTTCTCTCATTGGTTTGGGATTTAATTTTATTAATCACAGGATCCCAAGCAGTTGGTGGTGGGTAATGTGTGGTATACACGTAAATATAAGAAATTATTAGTTTTGTTATAGTATTTTTATACATAAAAGTTACCAGAATAAATTGTCACAGTAATAGAGGGACAAAATTTTTGTCTACCCATTAGTTCTAAATCTTGTCAACGTAAATATATAATGTCTTTCCGAGTAAAGTATTAAAATAGACCTGTAGACTGCACGTACGCGCCCTGAGAATAGCTAATGTGAAAACTTGCCAATGGAGTGTAGATAATCGAAGATTGATGACCGAAGTAGACTAACGTGGTTTTGAAACGAACAAAAATCACATTCTTAACTTAAAGATTGTATATTGAATTTAATAAAAGTACTACTACATAGCTCAACAATTTCAGCTCAGAAGTGCAACAGTTTATTTTGGTACTTTGTAAAATTTTGTCATCGATTAAAAACTAACTTTGGACTTGAAAGAGTTGCATTTCAACCACAGTTGAGTTACCAATGCGTTAGAAAAAACCTGATATATAAAATATTATTTAATAAAATGCATACTAGCAATATAATAATAGTACGTACCACCACAAACAAAAAAGTGTAACTAAACAAATAATTTTGAGACAGCAACAATTGGCTCTTACACTTGTTTATTACAATGGTGTTAAATTGCTTTGTGTTAAAGTACATAGTCCAATTTTTTGAATATATTGTAGTGCATAATTAAACAACTATAACTAAACTAAAATAATCTTAGCAAATTTACTTGGTATGACAATTTATTTAGTATGTTATCTATATTTTCTCTGAAATGCTTTTTTGAGATTTGTATTAAGAAGATATAGATTTATCTTAAACGTATGTAAGCAGATAAAACCTATATTTAACCAGTTCAAAACAATAAAAGAAGCTACGTCTCACGTCAGGAGAATGAACTTACGATAAAAATAAAATAGTTTTATGGATTCTGAAAAGTTTTTTACGTTTGGCATATCGAACGATCATTCATTGGCATTCCCACGAACTTTGGCTGTTTTTTTTTTTTCAAATTATATGGCATTACCTACTTCTTTGGGAAAATAATTTACTCGGATAGTTTAATAAAAAAAAAAAAAGAAATAAACATGCAAATATACGTTGACTGTATCAATTTTGACTGTACGAGAATGATAACATAGTTAATCTTACAAGACGGTTGCATGTGGTGTGAAATTTCGCGAAAATATTACATTTGTAAAATTTATTTATTACATTATTGCTAGCCTTAATATCTGAAGCGGGATATTTAAAATAAAATACGTATAGTTATAAATGACTGACCGGTTGGCGCAGGCGTCGCAGGTCGTGGGTTCGATTCCCACACAAGACAAACATTTGTGTGCATGAACATGTCTGTTTGTCTCGAGTCTGGATGTAAATACCACCGGAGGACAGGCAGCAACGTCCTTTTCTTAGAACGGTGGAACATACTGCGATCGCCAACCCGCCTGCCAAGCGTGGCGATTATGGCACATTTTCCCCCCTCCCCAATGATGCGATCAATGGGAGAGGCCTATGTCCAGCAGTGGACGATCATAGGCTGAGATGGATAGTTATAAATAATAATAAAAACCCCGCCGTTGTGTGTTATGAGAAATGGGAACGTGTAGGTAAAGGTATTCAAAACAAAGCGCAGGAGCTCGCCTTCGAGTAGCAGCTAGTTCAGCAGAAACAAGAAAAGAGGAAGATAAATCTACCCAAAAACGAAACTGTGAGTACGAACCTTTTATAATATGATATGCCTGATGTTGACCCTTAACAAGACAACGCGATAACATAAACTTATTAAGAGTAATATGCATTAACGTTTTCTTGGCACGATATTTTACCAGGCGCTCAATATTAAAGGAGCTACTTAAGTTTGGTTTGAGTCAATTTTGACTGAAAATTATACTTGGACTGTTTGGGTAAGCATAGATTGGAGAGAAAACATTTTAAAAACATTCAAAACGAAACGAAATATCTGAATTTGATGTTTTAATGGGACGATATAATATCACGGTACTAAGTAATTTAATTTATTATTGAGGGTGTTCGAATTATTTATACTATAAAAACCAAAAGTAGTAGTACATTTACTAATGTAGAAAAAAAAGAAGGTTGCCGAGAAGCAGACTGTTGAGAGAGAAAAACTACGCATTAGCACTGATCAAAAATTATTAATTCATTGTGTTACGGTTTAAACATTAAGTTAAGAAAGTATTAAGTTTAAAGTGTAAAATAAGTTTAATATACATATTAATGTTTAATTTTGTAGAACTTCGTTGTTATCTTTAACATTTTATTACTACATTATATTTATCACATGACAACAAAAGCTATGTACTGAAATATAAAACCATGTTCTTAGTACATTTTAGGTTTTGTCTCAGGTGTGTCAAGGCTTAGCTTCCAGTGTCAGTACATCTCCATCTGGTTGCTTTCTTGTTTAAAATGCTACACAAACAAGTAAATCATAAAGCCACTTTCAAAATAAACTAAAAACAAACATGAAACAAAACAGCTTATATATTGCGGCCGCTGGTTTTCTTTCAATTCTGAAGATACAAAAGTCTTTAATTTTAGTATGAAAATTGTTAATTCCAATTACGTTGGAATACTTTAATAATCTTATTACGATATTTTTACGAAAACAAAACCGACTTCAAAGAATAAAAATTTCCTTTTTAAGAATAATAAACAAAAAAAGCTTCATTTACAATACCGGTTGCCATGTTAATGTTGACAGTAAGAACTTTTTGACACGACATGTTGTTTATCATTGAAATTAATATACGCAAATTATATGGTAAAAAATTACAAAAAAAAAACAGCCAGTAGAATAATAAACGAAAACGTGCGAAATTGCGGGTAGCACCTAGTTTTATTTATAAGTTATTTATAATCACGTTACGTTTCATTTATAATCACGCTACGTCCATTAAAGCCAAATAGGGCTTGTTTTAAGTCTGCACCAACATGTCAATATTCGGAATATCCTCGCAATCCAAGGTTTAATGACAACCAAAATTAAACGGGAGTCATTTGCAAATGTCCCCTTTCTTTTTTGAAATTGGTACATAAATTACGTAGATCTCCGGAAACAAACATAAAATAACACAACTGAATTGGGAATCGCCTCCTTTTCCGAAATTAACAAAAATGACTAGTTATTTAAACTCTAAGTCTCAAAAAAATGGCGACTCTCACATACGTGTCGTACAATCAAAATAATCTTTATCTGATATGTCGGAACAAAAGCGTTGTATAAAGTCCGTGTATACCTCCTACCGCACGGCACGACCATGCGTGAAATGTTCCCCAGCTATTCATACGAGTTCACAACGCAAGAACGAATTGAGATATTATGCAAATATGTGATTGTATGCAGATTGTCGATAATAAGCTGCGCTGATTCGAAATCAACGCCATACAATACGTTCGCCATAATGAGAGAGACAATAGCGGCTTAATAAAGATGTAGACGATGTCTTATCTCTGGCGACGGAGAACAGACTTCGCTTCTATTCAGTGGGATAATTTGAATATAATTTCATAAAATCTTAATTAACTCTTAACATGTGTGTGTGTATACTTGTATGTTATTATATTCTACAATGACCTCCTGTTATTGTTTTTTTCAAATTAACTATTGGTTGTTAAAAATTAAAACGAAAAGTCAAAAAAGTACCTTACTTATGGCAAAAAAGAAATAGATAATGAAATTGGAAGCGACGGGTAGAGCCACTGTTACGAACTAAATCCGCAGGCCACCTTTTTACCTGAGGCTAGCACTTACACAAAGTGCTTGGCCTCTCAAAGCCAAGACAAAAAGACCCCGTAAATAGTCTATTGTTCTGCGACCCTACCCCTGTTGGGGCTTGAGAACCTCTCGACGAGTTTATGCGAAGTTTTTCGAGGGTGAAATTCCGTTCTGAGGGTTGTTCGACAGTTACCCACAACGGGACGGCGT
Organism: Papilio alexanor hazarajatica; assembly: GCA_018246295.1. Classification (NCBI taxonomy): domain Eukaryota; kingdom Metazoa; phylum Arthropoda; class Insecta; order Lepidoptera; family Papilionidae; genus Papilio; species Papilio alexanor. Next base: position 1,459 of record DWLR01000835.1, on the reverse strand, counting down.
TAATTTTTTAATTGATATAGATGGCAGACCTTGCTCTATTCTGTAATTTATTATTTTGTTAATTTCATAATTTTATTTATGCTACATTTATTTCTGTAACAAATTTTGGCTCAAGTGGTCAAAAAGGACCGATGAAATATCACGACCTCACAGAATAAAAGCGTTAGAGTAACTCTACATCAGCGTATCGTTTTATGAGTGAGGTGACACCCCTAATTGTACGTTTACACCTATCCGTTTCTTTTCTACAAAGTGATAGTCCACCTTCGCATCATCACCAATGCATCCGTAACTATTTTGATTTGTTGTGGATGACGATGGGATGTCGTGGTTAACATAACATTGGACCATAACATTGGGTGACCCAATATGTGAACTAAATAGTATAACGAGCAAGTTCGATTGTTTATTCTATAAAAATATATTTATCACAGATCTTCAGAACGCACGTTGTTATAAATATAATAATATCTCGAAAACACGATCTCATTACGAAGCTCATAAACATCAAACTATTAACACCCTGTAGATCAAGAAATGCAAAATGATACTAGAATATGCGCATGAGTTCCCGCCCTCGACGTTCATTGGTGGACGGATATACACTTGGCCAATCGTGAACCGGTGTGAAACACAACGTATAAATTTCGCATAATTAGTCACGCATGGAAAAAACTAAATACACTCCAAAAAATTATAAGCAAGCAGATGTTTTAATGAAATTCAGTTTTATTGTAATCATATCGGACGTAGCGGCTTGTCATAAGGACGTTTTGCTCTATGTGGGAACTTGACAGTTCAAAATGTTGTTTTATAATTTCCATTCGAAGTTTCATTAGCATTGGAAATTAACTCGTATATGTTGTGGCTTGTATATTATACAATTTACGCTCAACAGTCGGAAGTGTTTCGATACATAAATATGCAATAATTCCTATCTTGTGTTTTGAATGACTGGTTTATTAAACCGAGTTAATTTTGACTAAAAGATATATTGTATGGCACAGAACCTTGTATAAATGAATTATGAAAATATTAAATATGTACATACTACAAAAATTAGCATCGCTCTTTTTTAAGCCTACTAAGTGATAATTAAAAGTGATTGAAAAATAAATAAATGAACTCAATTTTCGAACAGATCTTTCCTTCTATTAGACACTAAAAATTAAAAGATAAGGATTAAAGTATAAGTCGAATGAACTAAGACCAATCCATTGTCACAAAAGGAATAACTGCAAAGCAATTGCAATTGCAAATGCAATTTTTGGGCGTTGATCCACAATTGTGGACTATCCTAAAGCTAGTCTAAATCTAAATACTAATTATCCCAATTACTATAGTATCCTAATTAGAATTAGACTTAACAGTGGTAGAGTCCGCAACAGTGGTAGAGTCCGCAACAACAACATCTGTTGCACGAATGGCCCGCTCGACCGGTGAAATACCACGACCTCAC